>JAECUM010015920.1:0-26599 GCA_016617855.1 Megalonaias nervosa | reverse complement strand
TGCCTTTGAAAAAGACTTATTAAGAGTCGAAAGCACTCAGGCTAGTTAGATGCTAGTTTTGCACTGATCGTTGTCAGTTTATTGCATTTATCTTAATCAATCCCTGACACACGTGATCCCTTGCTGCATCCAGCGCACTTGAAAGGACTGTTATTCGCCATATGATTTGTGTTCTTTATATATATATATATATATATAAAGAAAAAGTATGCTTCCACTGAGGCTCGAACTGCTGATTTAGTGATAGTGCATTTATTTGCCTCTAAACCATTTGGAATCCTTAAACTCGTGACAAGCAAATGATTATATATAGATAGCTTGTTGCTGAGTGGGGTTCTTTTGGTTCAGATGAATCATGTCCTAAAATTATGTTCTCCCTTTCTAAATATATTTGATACATGTCTTTGCATTACAGGTAAAGTAAAATTCATAACACTGCAATGTATCCATTTCTTCAATAAATACTCCTTCGATAACTACTACATTCAGTTTTATTTCTTTTTTATGTTTTATTGTCAGAGAGACACCGTAATCTATAATCGTCAGATGGAGAACGATATCAATAACCGTACGGTGGAGACCGAAGTCGATAATAACTGGAAACCGAAGTCTATAGCCTTCAACAGAACATGCTGTGTAGTTGTGTATTAAAGTAATTCATAAAATGGGAAAGATACACTTTATTATTATCTTTTATCATTATTCCATTATCTTTTAGACCCCGTTAGTAAAATAACAAAAGATGCTTTTTGTTGTTAAGCAGCAGAGAGGCAGAACCCTACAAAGTTTTCAGAGGACATTTCGCAAAAATAAAGGTTCCTATAAAAGCTGAGAACAAAAGTCAAGAACGTCAAACCGAAACCTCTAACCGAACATATTTCCATACGCGGGGAAACAGACCACAATAACGAAATCATCCGGGTTAGCTCATTTTTGTTACCCGCCACTGACGTATTTTTTTTTTCAAATTTTAGGCGTGTTCGTTTGCGACGCGCACACGTACTTGTTGTCGTTCAGCCTCTCTGCTGCTGTGTTTTTCAGTCAAACATTTTATCGAGACCTATACGATATCGCGACCGAGGATCATGTAAATGTATCGTGATAAATCCGTGTGGGGTAGCTTGCGCTTTTGAGAAGAAATTTTTGAATTTAATCATATCCATATCCCCTGACCACCAAGTCTGATGAATATGTATCGACTCCATTAAACGCAACCAGAAGATTGCAGTTATCTCTGATCACTTTAGGTATTTGTGTGTATCGCTGAGTAACATATATAATATCAGTATTTTTATGTCTACCTCGTGAGAATATCCTAGCTGGGTTTGTTTGTCTGTCCAGCATAACATCATCGTATACTACGACATTATTAATACGTCCATCGAGATCATCCACAGATTTAGCTTCGTCAATATCAGTGATAAAATCAACAATATAATTATCATCATCTTCATCCAACGACTTCACTTCTTCATTAAAATCTTTAAGCACATCGTAGCATCGCTGATCATCTACGGATGGTGCTACTAAATATAACTTATCCCACTTTAGCCATCTCATTATCAGATTAAGCAATAACTGCGTCTTACCAGACCAAGATGGACCTATGATAATTGCTCTGATAGAATTTGGTAACGCTGCATGAGGCTTGATTGGCTCGCGCGTTCGTGTCGCTGAGAAATCAATGACATCCATGTTGTACAAATATAATAAATAATATGAAATTATATTGTGTTCGATGCAGAGCATCCACCCCCACCAGTGGATTAACAACAATAACAACAAAAAATAAAAAACTTGCACTTACAGGCAAGTGTGTGAAATGTGGCACAAGCAAATACAAATTTATTTCATCTCGTACGAAGACAAGTGGTGATATCGCTGCTTCACTGGGAAAATTACCAGGAACTCCATGGGCCAAATACCCAGGAGAAAAACATCTCCCTGTATATAATTATTGTGGTCCTGGAACCCGACTTGATATCCGACGTGACGAACGAGATCAACCAAGACCTGGAGAGTATCCAATAAATGCAACTGATCAAGCGTGTCACGTTCATGATGCTGCATATAAAAAAAAGGATTTGCAACAACCACATATTGCAGATCTGAACTTGATTCACGCGCTGAATTCTATAAAAAGTAAATCTCTCAGGGATACACTTGCTAGCTTCCTAGTAAAGTCTGTGATGAAAGGTAAACTAGTGCTAGGGGCAGGTAATTAAGCATAGATAACTATTATAATGGAGTCGATTTATTATACCCCAAGAGGATATTGGAGGGATAGAGCAGCTATTAGTAAACTTGCTGATGCAGCAAAAATCTCACGTGCTGTTGCTGCAGCGTGGTTAGCACGACAGGCAATATGGCAAATCTACCTACGTCCGCCTAAAAGAATTCAGTACGCACATTTTGATGTCAGCGTTCCCAATGAAGTTCATCAAACAGGTATTTTGTTTTTACTTCATGATACCATTAAAACATGCAGACGTCAATCACACACGTACAAATAAGCGTTAACTGTCGTTGACGTTGCAAGTAGGTATAAAGAAGCAGAGCCGTTATCAACAAAAACAGCATCTGAAGTTGCATCTGCGTTTGAACGAATTTATCAACGAGGACCCTTGCGATGGCCACAACTACTACAGGTTGATCCTGGCAAAGACTTTTTTGGTGCAGTATTATCGTTGATGAAGCAGCATAATGTCAAAATGAGACGAGGACATAGCGCAATTCATCGCGATCAGGCAATCGTTGAACGACTTAATCGAACACTTGCTGAGATATTATTTGGATACCAGTATGCGAAGGAAATAATTCAGGCAGATACGAAATCTCGCGAATGGGTTGCAAGATTACCAAGTGTGATAGCTGCGTTAAATAATGAAATTACTCGCGCAACTTCTATGAAACCCATCGTCGCGATTACAAAATAATATATACCTGTACTACGACGTGACTTTTCAAATCAGCCAGTGTTAGGTAATGTGACTGTAAGATATTTATATGAACCCAGTGAACTCGAAGGGGGTAGAATAAGAGCAACTGATCCTATCTGGAGTGTGACCACACATAAAATTTCCAGCGTGGTTAGATCCACAGGTAGACCTGCAATCTATAGACTATATTCAACTGCTCCTCAACGTGGATTTGTACGCGAACAATTATAAGTAATTCCTGAAGACACACAATTACCACCGCGTTCACTTCTGTAAACTGGCACCCCTACGTCGATTGCATTCAAGACAGGTCAGCATCACATTTTAGCGCGTGTGACCAAGACTACTATTAACTCTATCCACGGTAAACTGTCTTGGATTATTATTCGAATACTGCCGCAACATATTACAGTTACAACTTGTGCAATGATTATTCTGTCGTTGTTTCAATGGCATGATAAATTCAACGTCGAGATCAAAATCGCGGTTATTTTTTTTCTTCAGATTGTCGATACCCATATAATTTTTTCTTGACAACTACATCGTTGATGATGTCAGCGATTATATTATCATTGTCTATGATAACCCGGCCCAGTTGAGATATTCTTCTGACTTGAGATACCGCAAGATAAACTAAATTTGACCATTCGATCCGATCATCAATAATCCAAATATTTGTATCAGAAATAGTTAGTCCTTGTGATGAATGAATCGTTATAGCGTATCCTAACGTCCATGGAGATTTATCCATCTTTAACGCGCTCGTAACAGTACTGACAGGAACTGCGACAACATCATTAAGTACAAGTTTTTGTTTCTCATTAGTTCCTGGAATTTCAACTTCGATATTTTGTTTTCGTGTCTCTGCCGGGCGATAACACAATGGCACAGGTAGATTTGAAAACATTTCTTTGTGTTTAGATAATAATTTATCTTGAAGTGTATCACGAACTATCTTTCTACTTGCAACTATCAAATCAGCAGGTTTCCATAAATTCCAGAAATCACTCATCGTAGTTTCTGGAATTACTCCACGCATTATTTCACATTGTATTCTATCTGGCTGCAGTCTGATTAACTTTTTACATTCTTTAGCGGTTCATCAATAGCTCTATGATCATCATTTATTTCTTCGTAATAATCTACAAACGTGAATAACCATTCGTGTGGAGATTGTCCAACAAAAGGTGGCGGTTGACCATGATCGCCACACATTATTACAGCTGTATTCTTCGATAACAGCCACGTAAGAAACATTTTTAATACTTCCAACGGCACCATACAAATTTCATCCCAGAAAATAACTCCAGGAACATATTGCTCACCCATTCGTTCAGGAGTCCATGCGTCTCCGCACCATCGGAAAAAACTATGATACGTCTGTGATTTTACCTCTCGTTCATTCATTTCTCTGGCGAGTCTATGTGTGGGTGTCAAAACAATCATATCAAAATTCCGAAATAATTCAATTGCGAGTGTTGTTTTACCTGAACCACCACACCCATTAAGATAAACAGTATTATCCCTGGCTACAGGACAAAACACAGATGGCGCTGTCGATGCTATTTTATTGTTATTCTTGTAATACTTTTGCGCAATTTCAACGTCGGCAGATTCAGAATAACTAAATATGTTTTCGCGTTTTATTCTCCATGATCCCCATTCACCAGTGCCAAGTAATCCATGTAGCAAACAAATCCAAATATTTTTCATTTATATAAAATGAATCTGTGGAAACTCTAACCGCGGTATTAACAAATTTGTTTATCATCGATAATAAGTTTAGTGAAACGTACGCGAGCATCGAGGATCTTAAATGAGTAAATTGCGTCGACTCGCCATCGGTGTAACTCAAAATTGTACCTAATTTAGTTCCGTTCGACAACCAAGCATCATTTCGGTTCACAAACGTACCTTTCTCCGTTGTATCAGCAATTATAAAATCGAGTTCTGCATCGTCCATGATCAACCTGGTACACGTTCGTTTATGATCATACGCACCATCCTGAGTAAACTTACCAATTATTTTTCTGCAGAGATCTTTTGCAACTTTCTCATTATTTTCCTTGTTGTATTCGGACACAACATTAATAAGTTTAACAACTTCATCCTGGTCAAGATTGGGAAATATTTCTCTGATATCTTTTTCTATATCGAATTTATCTGGTTCTGGCAACCAAACTTGTTTCTGCGGACGATACGATATTATCTCGCCACTTACTTTCAACGATATTAACATTTTTACATCAAGCATGTATCGTAATAAGACAATAGGATCCCAGTGTTTTTCTGAGAAATGTCTTCCAAACCACGCATAAACAATTGGATGAAGATCTCGTGCAAATTCAAATGAATCCACGCAGGCGAATTCAGTCAGATCACAATCTGGCAAAGGTCCATTTATCGCAACTCTTGTCACCTCGTGACGTGGATGACCAAATCTTGTAAAGTATTCAGAACACTCCGTATCCAAGAAAACTTCCAGGGTTACACGCTACCATATCAACTGATATAACGTCGCTGTGATCGTATCGGGTATTCCATAATCTGCCGTGTCCGTATTCGACGCAACTCCGTTGGACGTCTTCGAGAAATTCCGATCTTGTAAATCTCCATGAATTTTTCTCCTGAGCAAAATGAGCAGCAACTGATGGAACGGTAAAACAGTTATTCAGTAATTGTTCGACAGTGATTTCATCACCGTCCGTGTATTTCAGAGCAAGATTTTTCATTTCTTCGTGGAGTGATTCTGTACTATAAATTTCTCCGCTAGGCCGCATAAACTGATCATAATTTCCATCATCGGAACTTCGAAATAACTACAGGGATACAAGGTCACTCTGACTGATATCGTTCATAAAATCAAATATAACGCCGTCGTAAAATTTAACTGTACTGTTTCGTGGAAATAGCATCACCGCGGACGTCCATGCATGCGCGTTATGATCAATGATTGTTATCGGAGCTCCATTTTTGTATATTTCGGTGCGTATAAAACCTCACCGGTGAGCGTCTTCACCGTAATCGGAAATCTTTATATTTTTTTAAAGTCAGCAACGTCGCTGATAGACGCTCCGGTATCTTTAACTCGGGGGCCCCGAGTGGCCGAGTGGTCTAAAGCGCTGACCGTTACGGATCACTGCCATCTCACCTCTGTCTGCGTGAGTTCGATTCCAGGCTCGGCTAACGTGGGTACGTGAGAAAGCCCGCCAGTAGCTTCTCGTGGGTCGGTGGTTCTTCCCGGGATTTTCCAGGGTTCTTCCTCCACCATTAATACTGGCCGCCATGTATAGCCTATCTTGTGCTGAAAAATGGCGTTAAACCCTATAACAACAACAACAACAACAACAAATCTTTAACTCGCTCCGCCCATGTGTTTATTTTATCGCATCGATGATCCGTTAAACCGTTTCCACATACCGCTGCTGCGAAATGTTCTGTACCTCGCTCAGCTACACCTGCGGGCAGTTGAAAATGAGATATACTTCTGTACGGGTGATTATAAGATTGTAAAAAAAAAACTAATTCCAGGTGTAACCCGCCTGGCACCCCCTGAACCTCAAAGCACTCGGTGTTAGCCAAGGGGGTTGCTTTTATTACCCCTGTCGCTCTTAGCGATCCAATAATTGCAATGAGAAAGAAAATTACAATGAGAAACAAATATGACAATTACCCAAAAAGATATATATCCGACGTCATTCAACTTGCTCGCTCAACTTATTTATTTATTTTTATTCTGATTATAATATATTTACTCAGAATAGTATTTATCTTTATTCTTATTATAACATGCAGAAACAGATTATAATATTTTGATTGTGATTCAGATTCTGATAATAATATTTATTCAGATTATATTCTGATTCAGATTCTGATTATAAAATTTATTCAGATTCAGATTATATTCTGACATATTATATTTCTTTTTTCTTTTTATTTTTTATACTGATTCAGATTCAGATTATATTCTGACATATTATATTTATTTTTTATTTTTATTTTTTATTCTGATTCAGATTCTGATTAATAATATTTATTTTGACTATAACATGCAGAAACAGTTTATAATATTTGTTCAGATTCTGATCATAATATTTATTCTGATTCAGATTCAGATCATAATATTTATTCTGATTCATGAGTCAGTTTATATTTATTCTGATTCATGATTATAATATTTATTCTGATTCAGATTCAATTATAATATTTATTCTGATTATAATATTTATTCAGATTCAGATTCTGATAATAATGTTTATTCAGATTCTGATTCATGATTATAATATTTATTCTGATTCATGATTATAATATTTATTCTGATTGAGATTCATTCTGATTATAGTATTTTTTCTGATTCAGATTCAGATTCTGATAATAATATTTATTCAGATTCAGATTCTGATTATAATATTTATTCTGATTCACGTTTATAATATTTATTCTGATTCATGATTATTATATTTTTTTCTGATTCATGATTATAATATTTATTGAGATTATAATATTTATTCTGATTCAGATTCTGATTCAAATTCAGATTCAGATTCTGATTCAAATTCAGATTCAGATTTATTTTTTTTTTGTTTTTTCCCATTAATTCAGAATTTTTTACCACATCGATGACGTCATCGGTGATCTTTTTGCGAATTTTGTTTAGACAATAACACACCATCAATTGTTGTGCGAGGGTTAGTTTTTAATCTCTGCAAGTATTCCCGATGATTTCGTCATTGATTATATTTATTCGTGTAATTTTAATTCGTTGACGATCTTGGAGTTCTATGAACTTATGATTTCACATACAAACTTATTGCCAGAACTTCCTGACGTAGGTCAAGCAAGTGTCCGGCCTGGTCAGTAAGTCTTAAATGTATCGGTGACAACAGCGGATTATGACATCGCAGATAAACCGGATTAACAGGTACTGACACAATTAAAAACGGGGGGGGGCACTTCGTGGGTAAATGAATATTGGATATATCCTTGTTGTGCCAGGGTGGATTTTTCAACGTCTACGAGGTAACTTTCATCGATGGCGTCACACACCAAATTAATTGCGATTGTTGATGTAATGTTGACGATGCCTGGTGATACATGACGACCTCCAGCGTCGGGATCATTGTTATATCAGAGAATATTCGCTGGTGGGGATATTTTTCTCCACGCGTCTACGATCTTTGGAAAGTATTCATCGATTATATCATTAACTGATTTTCTTAAAATATCAGAGTTATATTCCGGTATTACAAATGTTAGTAATTGTTCTTCGATTATTTTAAAATTATCGAGAAATAATTGTTTTTGATTTATTTTTTGGTATGGATAAACGGATGGGTAATTACACCTTTGGTGATCACTGTTTCGACGATGATTTTATTTAGATATTCAAGGTCTGATGCAACTTGGTTTAAATGTTGTATAGTTTCAATGATCTGTTGCTTTATATCATCATTGTAATATTGCGGTATACTGAAAAATAAGTTTCGGAGATTATCGCTTTCTCGCTTGTGTTCGGATTTAATATTATTGGAATAAAACTTATAAATATCATCGTTGAGGACCCAATTTTCATCGCTGTAAAGAATAATAACTGGATTAGTGAATTCAGGAAGTTTTTCCCCGGTAGACGCGGTGAAAGTTTTTACTGCACTCGCCGTAAATCCTCTCATCCATGAAAATCCTCTTCGATGTATTGGAAATTTTTAAAATATTCTTTTATCTGAAACATAATCGGCTCGTCTAGGTTCTGGAGGTCCCTCATAAACAGGTGCTACATATGGCCATCCTAATACAGTTCTGATCGATGATTGATATATATATATATCTACGGCGTAGTCAGGTGTTGATATTTCTATCGCAGCTGATAATGTTGGTTCGTGAACCGTAATAGCGATTTTAGTTTCTCGCCCTGTTATAGATTTTATTCTGCGCTGGAACTCATCATTGATCTGTTCTATTTCATAACTGCCCGTAGGAATACCAACAACTTGCCAATCTGGAGTTGCATCAGATTTATTTTTATAAGAAAACACTAATGAGTTATTTGCGGATAATCCACCAAATGATTTTGATCTAATATTTGGCCAACTGTGATATACTCGCAATTGTGCTAATGCGATTTCTTTCGCTGGAATAGCCATTGGAAAAACAATATCGAATTCAAGATTAGTTGAACTCATTGATATCATCGTAGTTGTTGACGGTGTTGTATTAACGACGATTTGTTGGAGGAGTTCTTGCGATGTCATCGTTGATGATATTATTATTATTATTTACTTGATTTTAAATCAGGAAGTAAATTGACTTTGTCAATGGCTCTGTCATCGTCATAGTAAACCTTAATCATTTCTGCGAATTCTTGATCTGATATTGCTCCATCATTGAGACCTGATGATATCAGTGATGATAATTTGGCGTGTGCGTGTGTTGCCGCCGATAGCAATATTTGATATTCATGTAATTTATCAGCCGCACAGGTAGATATCTTTTTGCGATTATATTAAGAATACCAGCAATACCGGTTATAACTGCGACGGAAATTCATATTATTGATGTTATTATATATATGGCTGACAATGATCCGATTATAGTTGCTGTTCCAGCGACGATCGCAGATGCAGAATAAACAATTATATCAGTAATAACAATACGTCTACGGTATTTTTTTATTTTTATTGTGTACTCGTCAATGGTGTTTTTTTAGTTGGTCTGTAACAAACACGCTTGCTCGTATCTGTATTTGTTTACGATGTTCATATCTGACGTCGTCGACGATGACGAAGTCATTGGCAAAGCCATCGATGTTGGTGATGACGAAGTCATTGGTGAAATCATTATACTTGATGACGTTGTTGAATTAAGTAATCAATTGAGGTGTTTCAGCGACAAATTCCAGACACCACCAGTAAGACGCTGCGGTTATTTTTTATCGATTGGTTCCAATATAAATATTTCTTCGGCATCTTTATTTAATACAATAGACACGGTTCCAGAAAAATTATCGGTCGAATGACGCAATGGACACGTGGTAAATATCCTGAATTTTGCAGCGCTGAACACTGATACACACCAGTGACTTCTGCAGTATGTTTGATATTGTTATTTTGCTGTGACCATGTTGATAATCCTGATGATACTGTGCATACGATATTGTTGACGCCGACATTAGTCGCTGCGTGAGGAATTTTAATCAGATTAGGTTTTTGAACGATATTAGGAATTCCACTGACAATATCTTCTAGTTTTGTGTTAATTTCAGAGAGTTTTGTGTCGACAACCATTGGACTTCCAAAGAAATCATCTCCGATTTTATTAAGTTTTTGAAAATTTCTACGAGTGTTTAAAAACATATTTACGTGAGCGTCTTACTCGGCTCGTAGTGTATTTAATTTGTCATCGATGGACGTATCTTTATCATCCACATATTTCTTTGTTGCGGCATCTTCATCACCGTTTGGTTCTCTTAAAACAACGATTTTATTTCCGTTCATGCTGAGTTTACCTGCAATTGTATCACCGGTGGATTTTAAACGATCAGCAACGCTATTTTTAATTTCATCTCTGATAGTTATAAATGATATATTTGAGTCTCTGTTTCTACCACCGTCAGTAAAAACTGGAATGTTATCCGTGGTAGCACCGAGAACTCCACGAATTATGTCGATCCATTTAATGTTACTCGTTTTCAGAACGCCGTATTTATCCTGAAAAACGACAACTTCATCTCGGTCAACTCCAGACAAGTTCATCATATCGGCGAGTTCATCTTTTGTAGCGAATTTCGACAAATCGATATCTTCTTTCTTCTTGTCTTTGATAGAGGATCTTCCATAAATATCAACCATTATACGATTAACGATTGTTTAAAACAGAACTCGTATAATCACTTACAACTTTATGAGGTGCATCAGAAGATTTTGAAATAGCATCGAGTACAGCGAGTGATTCACGACCACATATTGGTGGATCGGTTATTTTTTGTGTTGGTAATGTTGAATACCACACGAGAGTGTTTTGCACAGTGATTTTATCGCCGCTGATATATTTAAAAAATTCCTTCTGTGGTGCCAGTCCATACGAATCGAAATAAACAATTGCATATTCAACCCAATGTGTACTTGGACCAGAACTTCTATCGAGATTAATGATACCGGTCTCAACACAATTTGGTTGTTTTGGTAATTGATCGCGCATAAAAAAACAACTCTGAAGTTTTTGATATTTAATCTCTCAGCAGCATCAAGTAAATCAAAATTGGACATGGGAAGGGGGGGGGGGCTTTGTGTTTAACGAAGTGTCCCGGGAAGTCTTAGACATTTTCCGTACCATGAACGAAGAGTTCCTGGTAGTCTTAGACCTTTCCATTTTTTTTGGGAAGTTTTTATTCCTTTTCCTGTTACTTTCGTTAATGCCATTCCAGCGGCAGTTCCAACTACACCGAGTGCAGCAGCTTTCGCAACCGCGGGTGCAGCCGCTGCTATCAACGCTGATATAGCTGCGAGAAGTGGAAATATACCACCCGTCTTTGCAATGTCGCTAATGGCACCCTCAGACAGATCAAGTCGTACGCCAGTCTTTGATCGTTTGGCGTCATTGAAATGCTTGAGTTGACGTTCAGTCAGTGGCAGTTTATTTGGACCACCTGAGATTTGTTCTTGTTTTAACGATATTGTTGTTCCACAGTTATTTTTGGACGTCAACGAAAGTTTTTTAACTTGATTAGGAGTCAGACTGACACTAACGTGATGATATGACATTATAATATCATGAACGATCTAATTACATGTTTTCCACGAGGGCATCAATGACTCTCATGCGACCACCAACAGCTTCAAGTAGCATTGTTTTATCGAATAATATAACAGCAATTGCTCTGTAATTGGCAATAGCAACGGCATCTCTATTCACATGAGCTCGAAAATGTATATCAACGACGGATTGTCTCAACAAATCCAAATGTTCCAGTGAAAAATAATTGATTGGATACCGCGTTATAAAATCTAGCTGTGATATTTGTAAACCAGTATCGATATTCTGATCACGCCCCATGAATGACATTAAACGATGATATGCACGTGCTACATGATTTTGATCAAAATTCAATAATATATCTTCGGATGGTTCTTGATGTCCATTTATTCTCAATGAAACCTCAGAAACACCGAGTTTGTCAAATATCATTATGCTGTGTGTTTGATCGTTTACTCGTTCAGTATTTTGGAACGCAATAAATATATGTCGAGGTGCAGAAATACCTTGCCGTGACGCTATCTGCCATGTGAATAAACCATTACTGTTACTTTGTATAGCATCTGTATTTGTTGTCAACCATGATAATCTTGATTTACCACCTTGATTCATAAAGGAAAGTAGCCGTTGTTCTTCAATCAGCGATATAGTCATTGTTGGCATCCACAAGGAAAGTTTTGTTATTAATATTTTACCAGCATTACCAGCAGGTCGCCATATTGCATCGTCGTCGGTAGCTTTTCTTACAAGTACAACTGTATGCTTGGCTCGGAATATAACCTTTCTGACATTTCTGCAAAATCCAAAGATATGTGACAGTGGAATTGCACATGAAATCTTCTACTTGCACCATGTAACATTGATCGATGTGCTGCGAATCCTAAGTTGAAATCTGGGTTAACATTAATAATCATATTTTGCACATCCACAGGGGCATTTCTGGCAAAGTTTTGTGTCCGTCCTATTTCATATTATCTGTACTCCGGAGAATCGGAAGTATTCTTGGCAAACATCACTGACGGACCAGCTGATCTTGAATAATCATCGCTGTATCTTGCAAGGCCAAGTATCGTTGTGGCAACGTCGACGTCTTTCTGAATTGATTCAATATTTTTTCCGTCAATCATGCACGTAGCGCAGTCAAACAACGCCCTAATACCGTTGTTGCCAAAACCAACACTAATATCAGCGTCATAGTTATCATTATTGTCTTTTAGAATTTCACCTTCTACTTCAATAAATGCCTCTGCGGGTAAGAAATATCTACTTGTATCCTGAACTTGTAATTCGATTCTTCCACGCTGATTTGGTTGTCGTGCGTCATAGGAATAATATTGATAATCACGTATCGATTCATCTTTGAGAACTGGTGCGTCCATGTCGAGTGCGGGATCAGATACACGCTTGAACATTTTATTATTATATTTGTTATCGTCTAACACGAAGACCACTTCGTGTTGTGGTAAATCCACTTCCTGCTATTAAACTTGCGGCTATATTTTTTCGTTTTCTGACATGGGGACACTAACCAAATATGATATTAAACTTGCGGTTATATTTGTTTTCTTTTTGACATGGGGACACTAGCCATCGATGGCAACGCCATTGCTGCTAGTCTTTGATTTTGCAGTTTGATTTATTATTTTACTAATATGTGCAGGCATAACTTCTGTGCTGGGTAATTTTACTGGCTGAGGTTTTACTGGTTGAGGTTTTCGTCGTACTATTAGTGCTAGTCTATCCTTGATTGCCGAAAATGCTTTACCGGCAACATCTCCAACAGTACTAATTCCTTTATCACGAATAACTTCGATGGGTTTCATTCCCAACTGCTTTGCGACAGATATTGCTTTTGGGGCTGACCTTCTAAATAGACCCTGAACAACATCACCAAGTCCATCTCAGTAGTACGCTTTATAGATTGGTAATCTCGATTTATCACCCTGACCATGGTCGGTCCACGTTCAGTATTATGTATAATCATCTTATTTTCTTGTCACTGATTTAATTGTATACCTGATCAATCACTGTGGTAATCATCGGCAATTTCATCGATGAGGGATCGATAAACATTAATATCCATGATACTGCCTGTAAATAATCTCTGACAAATAGCAGCTGCATCATTAATGATTTCTGGGGAATTATTACCAGTTCATTTTCCACCAATCAGAATTTCTAATCTGTCCACGTCGGCAAGGACATTATTGGGACATTGAGTAATAAGACCACTTCCTTGAGTGACCCAATCGCTCAGACCTCTTCCAGTTGCACCGGGGTCAGATGATGGTTGTCTCTTTCGTTGAGATCTCGGTTCTCTTGATGAACGTAATTCCAAATCTTCTTCTTCTTGCTTCCTTGCTCGTTCAACCTCTTTAAGTTTCGACTTTATTTCTTTTTCTTTTGTTTTCTTGATTGTTTAGCTTCTTCAAGTTTTGACTTCATTTCTTCTGCTCTTTGTTCTCTTGCTTGTTTTATTTGTTCAGTATACTCATCTACTGTCCGCTTAAAAATATCAAACTGATTTTTATTTCTCTCAGTTCTGATTTGCGGAGTATAAGTAGCGATGCGATATACATCCCTAATCCAATCGGCAGGTTTCATAGTTTTAACATATTCGGGTTTTACATATTTTTCTCTTTCATAATATCCATACGCGGCAATATCCATTATTTGGGTTTTGTCCCTGATAGCGGCAATACCTTCAGGTGTGAATTTATCCGTGATGCTAGTTCCAATTCTTGGAAAAGGTTGTTGCTGATATTCAGGTGGTGGTTGAGGAGGTTGCCTGGGTAGCGGTTGAGGAGGTTGAAGGCGCCCAGCAATTTTAACAGGCAATGTTTCAAGAGCTTTTTGTGTTGCCTCAGTTACCTTAACAATTTGTTTTGTTGGTTCGACAATTGGTTTAAATAACCGTTCTGTACCCTCTGTAAATTCCACTTGAGACTCCTGACGCTCTTGTAATTTTTGTTTGACAGAATCACGGACGGGGAGATATTTCTTCATTGCTTCTAGTCGCTGTCGAGCTAGTCTAGCTGAGTGAGCTTCACCGATCATTATTGATATAATGGTTATTTAATTACAGCAGCAAAGAGGCTGAACGACAAACAGTGAGTGGGCGACGCGCAAACGAACACGCCTCAATGATGAAAAAAAATACGTCAATGGGGAGTAACAAAAATGAGCTAACCCGGATGATTTCGTTATTGCGGTCTGTTTTTCCGACGTATGGAAATATGTTCGGTTAGAGGTTTCGGTTTGATGTTGTTGACTTTTGTTCTCAGCTTTTATAGGAACCTTTATTTTTGCGAACGGAGTCCTCTGAAAACTTTGTAGGGTTCAGCCTCTTTGCTGCTTGTTATGGTTCGACTTCATTATTTAATTTATCCTCTTCTCAGTTTTCCGAATGTACCAAAACACGACCAGAAAGAGGAAAAACACAAACACAAACAGTCGGCATTTCTATTTTATTTTAATTTGTTTTGGTGGTGGGAGAAGAAAATGCATTTGTGATACTTTGTAATTGAACTGAGTCACCATATGGCAAGGGACATAAAGGGTGAAGTACGAACACAGAATGTGTTATTTTTCTTTTCGTTGAGGAAGAACGCAAACGGGAATTAGTTTGAAATTTGCATATGAGTTATATGATTTTAAAATATGTCATATAAAAGATAAAAATGTTCTCAACTGCGCGTGTAGTTTGTGAGGTCTATTGAAGATGCAGAAATACGGCAAAATTTTGCAATTTTTTGAACGACCAAATGAACAAAATTAAATGTTTATTTCACCGTTTCACTATACCATATGTATACACGTTACAGTGGACGTATGGTCATTGCGGTATGTTAAAATTAAGTTATGCTTTCATTGTAGCAGAAACATCAGTTTAGGTGTAGTTAATCTTTGACTGTTGTAGAGATGCAAGGTACCATTGAAAGCTGATGCACTTAAATTGTATCGTTTTCACATGATTTCGCATGAAAGAACCAAAACGATATTCTAGTTATTCACGCATATCCTTATATTCTGTACAAATACCTACGTACGTTTTCGCATGTGGACCGCCTTAATTTGTTTAAATAAATAGTTCCAGTTTTAGCATCAAATGTCTATTTTATTGCCGAATGTGACGTCATGAGCACTTGCCATATCAAATTAATTTTTTTTTTTTCCAAAATCAATTATAATTTTAAATTTTTCAAATGCTGGTATGTTTTTTACATGGTATTATCAGATCAACCACGCTTTTGAAAATTTATTATTTTTGGTCCAAAAAAGAAGCCTCATATTACCCACCCATTTTACGAAGTAGATAAGATAAATTCTTTCCGTTACCTGAGATCAAATCTAAATATCCTTGTGAGCAAAACTGCCTGATCCCATATTCGCCAAATAATGAAAATCTTTTTCATTTCGTTTTATTTTTGAGGCAAGAATTGTATAAAAATTAAACAGTAATAATTCTTTAGTGACATAATTTAAACAGAATAAGTTTAGTTGATCAAACTGGATTTATACAGTATTTTTCTAATGTTAAAAGAGACAATATAAAATCTATAATTCAGTGAGGTTATCAATTACTCTTGAGCCCATCATACAGGAAAGAGATGATATGCAAATAAATTTTGACAGTATTTCAACCAATTTCACAACGAAGCACAAATACGATTGCTTTTCATCGTTCATACTAGTATATCAACTAGAAATCATGACATGTACCGTATCTGCCTACATCTACCAATGTAAACCTATAGTGGTTTTGTTTTATAACATAACATTTCGTGTTCTTTTTCTTATAGTAACGAGACGAAAAAATATATATAGCATAATGATACAACACAGTAAGAACCTTCGGTTCAATAATAATATATGTATTGATTCATCAGCAAATGATGAAATAAAAATGAGGATACAAGGACAGAAATTGGATTAGACTTCATACCAGAACTAATGGAAGCACCCACTATTAAGATATTTTTATTATCCGCTGTACGACATACGAATTAGACACGGCACACATAGGAAATGGCAAAGATTCGGAATAGTGATTTATAACCATATATGACAAATGAGATATATTTGCTAAAAATTATTGTGATTAATGATCAATACATTGTGTAATTATTTTATGGGGGGGTCAAGAAAATGCATTTTGAGATACTTTGTTACCTTATTTCAGTTACTCAGGTCATATGCGTTTTTTCAGCTTAATATTGTTTATTGATCAAACCATACACTCTTGGATTGTTCGACCAGTTTAATTTGTATTAAATGTCTTATACCAAATTGTTTTAACAGTTTGATTTTAAGAAAGTTTAAATTTGGCATAGGCAATGGGATTTTGACTTCTTTATGCTATTCCGAAAACTCAGTTGTCTTCTGTCTATATATCGATATGTAAATAGACTAGTAACTCTTATCATAAATTTTAAAAAGTTTTAAGTACTTCCTCAGCAGATTACATTCCAGTTTTTACCACGCGGGGCCACTTTCAATTATTTGTAACAAGATGTACAAGTCTGGCAACCTATCTTTATGCTACAATATTTTTACTGGCCATTAGTCACTGCTCAACATTTAAACAAATTAGTCAAATTATTTTTTCTTTGTCCATCCAGATGCCTCAAATGAGACCGCACACTACAAGCTTCCATTCATTCTTGTTAAACTGAACATTTTCGAATTGAATGGAAATTAAAATAAACAGTTAAATAAATTAAAACGCAATCAGCTAATGAAGCAAAGGTTTTGTTTCTCTACTCCATACCAGTCATTACCGAAACTACACCATATGAAGAAAAGGAATCCGAGAAAGTTAAATGGATAGATTAATGAAAGTCTCCCCACTGATTGTAAAGCGCACCCAGCCGACTACCATTATATAACCTAACCTCAGTAGGACAACTTAAAATTCCATGAAATAATTCTGTATATCTTTTTTTCTTGTGCCATGTTTTGCACGCCCAATTATATCGTAATCAAATGTACAAATCTTCAAGCAGTTTAAAATATTACATGGCAGCAACGTTGAAACGCGCACAACAATGACATGAACACTTTAGTATTAAATTTTTAATTATACAAAGACATAATCTCCATATCATTTCGTTTTCTTCAGGTATCTTTTGAAGCATGAAGACCCTACCTCTTCCTCACTATTGTTCCTTTGAAATATTTCAAATATCATTTACATAACTTTTCCTTAACGATTTCCCGCTAACTTGGCGATATAGACGGGATTCTGTGCAAATACAATTAGGAATGGCTTCAAAGTTTAAACAAATAGGCGTTCAAATTATTATTGACATTTATCGAAAACAAAGTCATGTGCCAATACTACCTACAACGATACCAGCGTAGAATAAATTGCCATCCACCCAAGGCGAAGGAGTAGAATTAGGGTCGTTTCTTATTCGCACTCAGCATCGGACCTAGAAGAAATGAAAAAAGTATAAATAGATTACTTTCACACGTTTCATGTATTACATTCCCAGCTTAAAATTTGTGTTATTTTGTGAATCTAGATTTTCTCATTTCAAATTTCATAAGATCAATTTCATCATTTACCTGTATCGTGAGGAAAGGAAACAGATCTTACCTGAAATCCAAACGATATACAAAGAGGCATCCACGTATCTCTCTTGAGGTTAGAATTCGTCGCATACACGCTGAATGGAACGTTCATCTCGTTCATCACCTTTTGTCCATCTATCAGCCACTCAACATCAAAAACATTACTTTGATACAAAGCAATGTTTGAAATTGAGCATTGGAAGTGTAACTCGTGTTCACTCGATCCAGGAGTAACGGATGGTATTATAGGTTCAACATTTATCGTCGTTTCAAATAGAGGCGAATTGGCTGTAAGAAAGAAGCTTTTTTCCTGTTAAAGAAAACTTGTTGTTTTGAGGATGCATAAGGAATAACTCATTTTGATTGCTTTAGTTTATGGCGATAATATTTAACTCACCAATATGTTTTAATCTGCTTGTTTGGGTTATATTCACAGCTTGATTGATGAGAGTTTAATAGGAAACATACGCGTTCACTCTTTTATTACTACAGTAATCTCTCCAGCATGATTGATGGAATAAAAGGTAAAACTACACGTTCGATACGTTATGATGATGATGATGAGTATTATTATTATTATTATTATTATTATTCGCGTTGTATTTGCCGCTGCTGCCGCTGTTGATTGTTTTCTTTTCGTAATTGTGTTAATGTTAATCACATAAAAGTAGACCTGTACCGAATACTCGCTTCGAATTCGTTTCGGCCCCGAATAGTTTATTAAATAAGGTATTCGTATTCGGCCGAATAGTATGCTGCAGCCGAATACCAATAGTGTAATTGGGTCAACATTCCTTCACAGGAGAACCATTGTAATCAGCTTTGTTTACTTACTCTAGCTGGCTAGGTAGGAGGCAAGCAGCCGATTTCTTCAGGAACAAGTCAGGCGGTTGGGTCTTGCCGTCTGCATGCGACTCTGAGTGGCGGTCACACTGTGACTGTTGTATTAGACGTAAAATGTGTTTCGTTTTGTTCGGGTTTTAAGCCATTCAACACTGGCGTATGTTTGTATAGGCCTAAGATCATCGTTATTGAAAAGCCTAGTCCAACCCGGATAATTTTCAGTGTGTGTGAGGAGGATAAAAGCAAAGCAGTGTGTACCTTGCACAAAACGGCTGTATCACGCGGTGGAGTTACATCTAAAACGTATACAGCGTCTCCTCTCAACAATCACCTGTCATACAAACATCTAGAGGAATACAAACAAGTTGTATATCAATCATTAACGACAAATGACAAATCTGCCTGCTGAACAAAAAATTATTTTATTTTGGAGCATTCTGTCACTATTCTTATTCATATTCGACCACATAGCTATGTGTCTCTATTCGTATGCGGCCGAATAGTTCAAACCACCATTAGGTACAGCCCTACTTAAAAGCTATTCAAGATAATTCATAACATTTGAATATCAGCAGAAGAACGCAATGTAAAAAGAGATCTAATTTTCATGAAATGGTGATTTCAAATTACCACCAATAGTGTTGCAAGCAAACAGAAATAAACTGTGATGATTACCTTGACATGGCTCAAATCCAGTTTCCGAGGAGGTATTCACGGGGCACTTTCCATATATATCTAAATATAAGGCAAATGAATAGACTCAGATATGTTTTCGTCACTTTCATCGTGTGTTTAACCAAATTTTGTATCAACCTTTCCACAGGATGTACTGAAACAAGAGTTCAACCGTCTCATGATGAGAATGCTTTTCGAAGACGCCAGCTGTACGTATAAGAAAACAAACTGAACACTATACAGCTCTATATAAATGCAAACAAGCACCTGAAAACAATTATGTAGACATTTTGAAAAGGGCACACAAATGAAGGGATCCTCACAGATCGCAATTTGAAAAAATGGTATGCATGTACTATGATTTGAAGCACAGAAAAAGGGCTGAAAAAAAGAATCTTTTTCATCGGGATAAACTTACCAAAGCAATACCTTCCTGGACATCCATCAAGTGGAATAAGCCTGTACACGGTATATCCAGAGCAGGTTTTGACAGGTATATAAAATTCACTTTCACAACATGAAGTGAATTATGTTTGGCATAATATGACTCTTTTAATTCCATCCGCTGCGCTCGGCATTGTATCTGCAATCAATCGTAGAAAATAAGGCAGAGTTTTTGTCTTCGAACATACTGTAAGTTATGCATATATATTGGGTGTGAGTTGAATTCTTCTCGTGAATTAGCTGATAGTAACAAATCTAAATTCAAATCTAGATATTTTTTATCCCAGAAAACCATATTCCATACTTTCTTAGCATTCTCCAGTTTATGAATTAGCAAGAAATGACAGCTGTTTACAATAATTGGCATAATGATTAAAATAGTTGTGAGAATCATAGGTATAAATTTAGTAGACAATAAAACTCAGAGATTTTTCTAACCTAGGGAAGGGAAAGTGTGCCGAAAAGCTGAATACATTGTGCCTTGATCGGAAGATCTTTCGCTTTCCTCGACAAGCTATTGCCACCTGTCGTGTTAAATCCAGAGCTTTCATACATGTGTCACTAACGTATTTAATATGTCGAAGAAATTTTAACTTACTGTTGAAACTAAGCCCTAAAATTTGGGTCTCTACTACACACATAACGGAACCGCGTAATCATATATACGATGCAATCGCCAGAAGTGCACACAAACATTTTTTGAGTTCGAAAATTTGAACGCGTATTATTCTGGCATTTTCTTAACTCCTTTTAAGTTACCTGTAGCTGACATTCAGCAGTATGCAAATTCGTTGATGTATAGCAGATCAAACTCTCGTCAGCTTATAATGAGCGGTTATATCCTGGCATAAGGCATTTTACTATGCTGTGGTTTTTGTTTTAATCTTGCGGCCCCTTAGAGCATAGATAATTAGTGGAAATATGAAATTTATTACTCAGTACTTCAATGTGGTGTCATATTCAAACTTGATTTTCTCTGTAGGAGTCCATATTCAATTCTAATTCATTTTGTTAATTTGCAAACTTTCAGCTACTAAGTAATTATCACAGGACCGCATCATATTAAATGTATCTGGATCCTCTAGTAGAAGCGAATTGCCTCCTTTTCACTTTGAGTGAAATTAAACCGACGGTTCTTGCAGTAATAACAATTAAGATGTATACGCGTCTTCATTCAAGTCTTCACTCCTCCGGTTTGAATTTATTTTTGTATTACTACTTAATTGTTCCACACGTACACGTTTCTCAATGGATATGAATTGAAGAAAATATTTATTGTTAAAGGACCTATACTTTTATAGAAGGCAATGAGAAAACCTCGGTTCATATATATTTGTATCCATCCATATACTCATTTGCCCATGAAAATATAAATGCTTTCATTTTCTGCCTGTTAAGTAACTTACGTTTGAACATATATTCTTCAAGCTGTCAGATATTATTATTTAGTTTTGGTTTATAGAATTTATTTTGTTCTTTAATTTAACAGAAGGATCTTCCAATAGAAAATGACGCCTGAAAAAACACGACCTGAGCATCCATATGAGACGTTAAAAATGCCGCTGAGTTAATATTTCCTTTACAAGACTGATTAGAAAATAACCAGATGGATGATGCAATAATATTACATCACTTTTGTTAGTCATTTAAAGTGCTCTTTTCGAAACTTCAAAAAACGCAATATTTTCGAGTTATTTCTTAGCATAGCGGTATGTACGTGAAAAACCATAAACTTACTTTCTTATTACTCCCTGTATGTTTTGTTTTTAACATCATACAACAAATATTAGAGATTTGTAAACCTTCTCCAAACCTAAAGGAAATGCATGCTCATCCTAAGGATAATATCTGAAGAATAATATTTTGGCTTGGATGTGATAAAAACCCGCTTAAAACTGATTTTGCCAAGAGGCATTAACTACTTTTATTCAGTTGGGCAATAGGAATTATCGTGCCCAAGGACACAACAAAGTAATGAACCCAGTCTGGCCTGCGATTCGAATCAGGTAGCCCTGCGTAGGAGTCCAGGACATTAACCACTTAGCTACCGCAAGAGAATACGGGCTATGAAACTCGAATCTTGAGTGTTCAGGTCCAAATATCGAAAGATGTTTATTATATGAACAGCACAGATTAAACATTCGCGCAATATGTTAAACATCAGATGATATCAAAAGTATTAGATAGTTTCATAGATTAATTCATTCTTTATAACTGTTGATTAAAGGAAGTCTTAACTAAAATTTTGAATATTTTTTTTTAAATTAAGCTGGATATACCCCACTAAGAACGCACCAGCATAACTGAATTTAAAAATTTCTATGGGATATACGACAACAAAAATGATGCAAACATTTCTTGAGGTTAGTATATATGCAAATGGCTGCATTTAGATGTGTATAAATTATTACTAGTTGGCATAGGGTTATAACTCATCCGACCAAACATTACCTTTTCAAAAAGCCGACATGGCATGGGGAACATTTTAATAAATGATTAACATCTGACTGACACTGCGGTCATTGCTGCGTCAAAACCCCATAGGTACCTAAGTCAGTGGGTCTAACACAATTGTTAGTAAACTTCCTTCCCCGTTTCTTTTATTTTGACATGATGGATCTTGTTTGAAAATTGTGGAATAATTATTCAAGATGCATACATTATGACTATTTCCATATGTTTTGGTTTATTTTGCCCTGCCTTCACAAAACTCCTTCTGAACGCAAACATTTGCCCCTCTGTATTAATTTTAAAAAGGAATATTTAAATTTTAAGCTAGCAGAATTTCTTATCAATAGGATTAAAGTGCGCTTGGAATGGCAGTTACGGAGCCAAAACTGATATATAAATTAGTCTTAACCAGCACTAAACTTATAATGAGGGAACCAGTCACATATACGACCCAGACAACATGTATCTATGTATTATGGTGGTATTATGTTTGCAACACAACTTCTCTTGATTCCATAGATATTCAAATACATTTACTGTAATTACATGGATAGTCCAATGTAATTACGGCGGTATCTTTTATGTCGATTTTTATGTTCGAAAGACATCCACATGGGGCACACTTGTCCAATATGGTACTGTCACTGTTGTAAATTGAATCACAGAGATAAGGCCTTATCTAGTTAGCGCGTACGAAATAGGTAAACATGCTTTGTTAGGGGGTTGGGAAGGGGTGTAGCAAAAAGTGCTGCGTACATAGCTAGTAGTCTTTCTCCCCTTCCCGATACATCCTAGCATGTATTCATTTCAATCATGTAAAGAGGATCACTTATTAGCTATAGAGTGAACCACCTAAACAATATTGTTATAATCTGAAGGAAACTGGCACAAAAGCTCTGAATTTCTAGCAAAATTGCCTCAAATCATTATATATCGGTTTCATTAACGTTTACTTTTAAATTTTCACTTTAACTTTCACACTATTTATTTCAACCAATACGTCTTATAGAAAAATGTTATTATCGTGTGGAACATTCCTTTTTAATCTCTTAGTACCGATATATAAGTATCTGAGTATATCAACTAAATGATTTGTAATCTTAAATTTAGTTGGCTTAAAAGTACTCATTTAAATAACTGAAGACTTACTTGAAATAAAAAGAACACTTTTCTTTATCCATAAGAAATATATCTAAGTCCATCCATTCATCTCTATATTTGCTCTTTCCATAATTCTATTTTACCATCTCTTTACTATATCGAAGAGCTCTGTTAAATAATTTTTCATCCATATTATAACACATCACTATTCTCAAAACAAAAGTTTCTATTTCATTAACGCATTATGTATACACAAGAGCCGTTTCATACCTACTGGGACCTTGCAACAGAACTCAATTTGAATAAAATGTGATCCCATATCATACATACAGACAGAGGAATACATTCTTGTTGAATGTATCAACATCCAGCCAGTGACAATTTTGCTATGTAACCTCATTTTAGAAACTTAAAACTTTATCCATTTTGAGGGAATGATCTATCTTATATATATATATATATATATATATATATATATATATATATATATGTTATATATATATATATATATATATATATATATATATATACCAATTGGCCCTATACTTCAATGAGATGTTGAAGTGATAATTCAATTTGTAATGAAGACTTTCTGAATCTCATATATGTTCAAACTGTATTTCATTCTACATTAGCGTAATGACCAGCATGAGACAAAAGGGTAGTAACTTTTAAACAGAAAATCCTCAAAATATTAATTCTTTTGCAGTAAAATAGCATTAAAGTAATTGGTCAGTTGTCAACCGAGATCCGGAACATTCAGCAGTTTTATAAGAGATATGGGGGCTCTAAATGGCTCATACACCCCGCGGCCTTAAAGAATAATTTAAAATATATAGAAGTCGTTAGAAGACGTTAGTATGTTTTGAGGATTCTATATGGTATATCTTGATCTATTATTGTTAATACTTTTCTAAGAATGCTAATATCTATATCTTTTACTTTTTTAATGCTGTATGTTTACCCAATCCGGGCTCGTGGATGGACGAAAAGCCTAATGCACACTCTCGTACCTTATAATTAGCGACTAATGGAGGCAGAAGCCTCTGTGGCACAGTGGTCAGCAAAGCTGACTTCTAACTTAAGGGTCTATGTTCCAATTCTACCATTTGCATCAGCCTGATTCCAATACCATTTTGTTTCGTTGGGCAATGCACTTCACTCTGACTGCAGCAGGACAAGCTAGTCTCCTTTTGTTGCTGTGCTGTAAAAGAACAAGCCATACTACATGTTTACATATATTTTGAAGGATTTATCTGCATTAATATCCTTGCAATTACTTGTGTAAACAGTTCTGAACTTAACTTTTAAGCTGCTCTGTATAGTCAATAACCTCGGCAGCCAAGTTCTGGATAAAGTGGTGGATACTAGCAAAACTATTTTATCGCACAGTTCACAAGATTTTATGATCGTTCTGCTAAAACCATTGTCTTTATTTATGTAATGAAGAGATCACTCGTACTTGGAACATTCTGTTTATTTATAATATAAAAATAATTACACTGACCTACATAGTTTAATACGCCAGAAAATCAGCTGTGTAGACTGTGCTACGCGAATGAATAAACTGCCTTAACAGGTTGCAGGAATCTAAAAACAGATTAAAATTGTGAAGCAGATGGGACAGACCCTATAAAATTAGTTTTCATTTGCAACCTCATTAGAATCGGCGGAATAAATATAATTCAAGATATATGTTGCCTTCAAGGAACTTTTTTTTTTGAAAATACAAACTTTATTGAATAACCCGGAACGTTGAGACTAGTATAGTCAATACGAAGGACATTACATGTTTTCTCCTCTTTTTTGCGTACGTGCAAGCCATCTTCGGAATAAGTATTACTGGATTAACATAATAAATTGTACGTCGGGAATGACACAATACAATAATAATTATGTTAAAACTAGTTACTTGCTGTAAACTATCTGGAAAAGAACTTACTAGAAAGTCACATAGAGAGAAATTTTAAGCAATTGTTAATAAATCCCATCAGCGCTTAAACATGTCTTGGCTAGGATTTAGGACCATCAAGGCTTATTCAAATGAACCGACTGTCATTGAATTATTCATCTTCCAACATTTATCTTAACTTATGCAATAGAAAGTCTCCAAGGGTGGAAAGATGTTTCTTTTTTCTTTTCGTTATCCCAGACAAGATAAATGATGCCAAGATTGATGATACATGGGGTCATCGCTTTACAGTTATCTGTGACATGGTTATACAATGAATTAACATTACAGTTTGCGCATAGCAATGTTCCTTTCTCCCAGTCAAATTTAACATTTTCAAATAATTTCATATTCGATAGTGATAATGAATCGATTCATATTGCCTCAGCTTTTTTTTCAACATTTTATGTTAATCAAGAAATTGAATGGAACTAGCTGATCCATTCTTTTCAAAGTGTTTTAGCGATTCTTCCGATCCATGAATGTGTGTTATCAGCATACCGAATTATTTAATTTGTTTTGTATTAATCCATTATTGTAAATAATGGAAACAAATATTGTACAGTTGTATCCCTTGTCTGCAACCTCTATACAAAGCTTTTGAAAATCAGATAAACGTTCCGTTTTCTAAACTTTAAGACCCTGTCCAATTGTAATACAATTTAACCTACATAGGAAAAATAAATTCCAAAATTAAATCAAAGTATTTATTAATTAATTGCGAGGATACAGTATCGACAGCTTTTACAAAGTCAATGTTAAGAATTATACGGGACACTACTGCCTAATTTGCTTCTCATAAAATAATAGTGTTACTTTTGCTAAAGAATCTACCACAGCTAAAACATTTTTTATCTTTATATATATATAT
>JAECUM010015919.1:0-24706 GCA_016617855.1 Megalonaias nervosa | reverse complement strand
TATATATATATATATATATATATATATATATCACCGTTCTTCACAACGACTATTACAAAACTGGCATCGACTGAAGAATAGAATGCGTGGTGCGACTATTTTCGTTGTATAGTCTTCATATGCGCATTAAATCAATAAAATCCGATTCACTAAAAGATTCTCGAGCAATTTAAATCCTTAGATTTTGAAATAACTCAAACAGTCATGTTCTGACCTCAAATTTTTGAACCAATCAACAGTTAGGGCGTGCATGATAACTCGACAGGGCAAATGTACTCATAGTTTCACGTGATGTTTTCGTGACCTTTTTCAAATTGATGTATTGCGTATTTGACTGAAATAGTTGTTGACTTGACGTAGTCAACCAGTCTTGATTTATGAATGAGAAATTTACACGTAGTGTACATGTACTTTACATTAGTTCCAGCCAGGCGCTGAATAATAGAATTAAAAATACAAATGTCATAGACCCAAAATGACTTAAATAAAAACTATATTATAATATTTCATCTGTTCACTAAAATTAAAATTACAAAGGAATTCCTGTATAAATCTCCAAGAGACAGAGTCAAAGGCTTTTTCAAAATCAACCCGTAAAATAATACCATTCATGTTATTCTCTTCTGTGAAGTATATAATATAAAATATCAGACTCACCACTGTCAGTCAAATTTTATAAATCTAGTATTATTACAAGCAAGATATGTTATATCTAGATAAAAATTTCGAAACTATAAACCAAATCTGCAAGAGCTCTACTTTGAACTTTGAAATGATATTTCATTTTAAATATGAAGTTAATAAGTCAGACCTGGAAGACCCAAAACTACAAACGTTATTTACTAAATAGAATCATGTGAATCAGAGTAGTGACTATGAAAGTGGAGTAGTTGATAACCGCGATTAATGTCATATTTTTAATATGATCAATTTATGAAGTGTTGAATTTAAGAAAATATCCCTTTTCTCTCTCACTCTTTTTCTCGCATGTGTATGTACATATGCTCATGTGTATATATATGAATCGCATGTGCGCTTTTATTACATAATAAAACTAAGCCAAACTATGTTTAAAAAGAGATAAAATCTTCGTTTTATTTTGGTATTACACAATTATTCTGGTAATTACTTTTATTCCGATACTTATTTGAGTAAATATCTTTATTCTGGTTAATCTAGTAACCGCTAAATAATATTTCATATGAACTGAATCAGTCCGTAATATGGGCGGAGTCAACCCACAATGGAGCCAGAGTTAAGTTTTCGTCCAAAACAGAAAACACCTACCTGTAGCAGTGAAGCTTCCTTCCAATGGGAGGTAACCCATTATGAGAAGTATGTCATGACATTTCGCACGATTACCCGGAAGCTCCCTTATTTCTTACAGTATTTGCTTCCTCGATTGCAACAGAGTTTATTCTATTGAAAGGAGTTGACTATGCCAGTTTTGCTATGAGCGAGATGCCTGAAATATCTGCGCGTGGGTCCACGGACTGGCTTAGTAAAGTCCAGCTTCATGGGGTTCTGTTAAAAAAGCTCCAGGGACAGTCGTGCAAGTGGTCGAAAAGGTAGGCCGTGACACTACATCATGATTTTTATATTGATTTTATTGATTCATTGATTTGTTGATGGATGCGTTGAGGTCTTATCTCCCAATTTTCTCTTTCATTTTATCAAGATACAAAGATTTGTTCCACACCTTGGTTTGATTTCCTATAGGTAAGATATAATTTGAAGAAAAAAAATAATGATTACATTTTAATAATTTGTACTCGTAGTCCTGTTGGGAAGGAATGTTTAACATGTTTATCAATGTGTGTTGTTATTCAGAAATCAAGACTTATATTGATGGGTGGTTTGAGGGATCCATCAATATGTACATGACATTTTTCGGCTGATTTGTTCCCAAGTTTTGTATTACGTACGTGTATTTCTGAATTTCTGAACGGGAAATTTAGTCACAGACATAACGTATTGATGTAGTCAGTTGCATATCATGAGGAACATTTTATAAACCTTTTACAGTTGAACTGGTGAATTTTGTTGAGAGACTAGCACAGTCAAACGTTGTTAACCTAACGTTCATTGCTATTTCAAAGAATATATATATTAACCCTCTTAAATAATATACAACAAAATGACGTTCAGTAGATAATGTACCCATTAAGCGATAGTCTTATGGAAGTTGGTTTCTATGATTAGACTGTAATATGTTTTGACACCCTTGATAATTAAGTAGTTCATGTACAAGCAGGTGTGCCAGTGCACACTGGGATGTTGGTGGCAGAGAAATTATGTATCCACAAGTCTTTTCATTTTCCAGTGCCAC
This sequence comes from Megalonaias nervosa, assembly GCA_016617855.1. Classification (NCBI taxonomy): domain Eukaryota; kingdom Metazoa; phylum Mollusca; class Bivalvia; order Unionida; family Unionidae; genus Megalonaias; species Megalonaias nervosa. Next base: position 22,377 of record JAECUM010015919.1, on the reverse strand, counting down.
AGAAAGGATCCTTTACCCACAGTCTCTCTCTCTCTCCCTCTCTCTCTCTCTCTCTCTCTCTCTCTCTCTCTCTCTCTCTCTCTCTGTGTACAAGACAATGTGTGTTGATTATTTGGGTTCATTGAGAGAGAGAGAGAGAGAGAGAGACACACACACACACACACACACACACACACACACACACACACACATATATATATATATATTTCAAGAGTGGCACAGAACACTGTGGTGAGCTTGTTACTGGCATTGATCAGGCAAAACAATAATCCTAGTATGTCAGTTGCAAACTTTATGTATATAGTAATACTGTAAACTTGTGCCAAAAAAATAATGGACTCTCAGGTCTCTCATAACAGGTTCAAATGCTATATAAGCAATGAATTGAATCATCATCGACACTAAGGTCTCTCAAGACAGGTGGTATGTCATAGCAGTGGTCTTTCCATACAGGTTTTACCATATTGTCCTAAAGTTTCATCTGAATGTAGCTACTGATGTGATCACTTTAATACAAAATTTAAACATGTAAACACCTTCGGCACCAGGAAAATTTGTTTCACTGTTCTCAGGCTTAATTAGCAAAAACATGACAACGTGCATTTGTCCTTGAATGCTTCGTATACATCACAAATCCCAATGCGTTTTACTGCATATTATAATCCCCCTATCACTCCTTTGCCTCCTCCCAGCAGAATGATGCTGAACCCCAACCCTAGTCAGTGGCTCAGGAGTCATAATACAATGTGTCCCATGTATGTATTCTGCTTTTGCCGCATATTTGGTTAGAAAATATTTGAGGATGTCATTGTAGATCAAAAAAGTTACACATTTAACCTTTGATCCATACCAGGGAGCCCATAATGATACACTTCTTGCAGATGGTCATTGTAGGGACAACATAACTACTTGGTACTGTAACTTTTCATTCATTGGTTTGAAAAGGAGATGTAATGGAACAGATAGACACACAGATGAATGGACAGACTGAGGGTATCATATTTCTCATGTCATTTAAAAAAGCTGGAAGATTAAAACTGTTGAAAGATTATACAAATAATAGATGTTTTCATAAATTTCTTGTCATCATATTTTTATACAGTTCTTTTGTTAACACTGTATGTCTCACACAAGACCTGTGACTCATAAGAACAAGTATGTGTCTCTGAGTTCTTTTAGCAATCTCTTCTGATGCATCCTGCCCCCCCCCCCCTTCTCTAGCTGTGTCTCTAGCAGACCCTAATAACTCTCCTTTGACTGATGATTTTCTAAAACTGGTTGGTACGAATGTGTTTTTTTTTCTTACAAGACTGAAAGAATTTCATTAATTTGTGTTTTATGGCATGGCAATACTTGAAGGTTATATTGCACCAAGGCAGTTGGAGTTAAGTGCTCTGTCCAGTGAAACAAAATGGCAGCCATCAAACCCACACCCGTTAGGTCAGAAGTTTGGCACGCTAAGTGCAGAGCTGCTATAGCACTTAAAAGGAAATTACAGCAGTGGAACAAATTAATTTTCATAGCAAGAGTCAAGAAGATAAGAGTGAAATTGTAAATGAAACAAAAAGATAGCAATAATTACACTAAATAAGTTTGAATAGAGTGCAGTTTTATTCATATATCTTGACTGTAATGAGCCATTAGGGGATTTCCACTTTTCTCACCTGGACCCCCAGTTTTCCTATCAGGAACCTCAATTTCTGGAGACTGAGGCTTCCTGATTCCCAGTATCAAATGTTTACAGACAGCTCAGTGCCTTAGTGTGTTGATTGTTATTTTCATGAAAATTTCACCTGTCCAAGCAATTTCCCCTTTATTTATTTGTATATCTTTCAGCTTGACGAACATAATTAAAATCTCTGAGTATTACCCATAATGAAGAGTGAAATTTCTTTGTCTCATGCACTTAATAGCCTTAAATGCAACTTCTCTTGGGAATATTTGCAGTAAAATATAGGGATACTAGTAAACAGAGAGTGAAGTTTAATGTTTTATTTTCACAGATGATTAACCAGTTTATGATTTTATATACATCTTTTTCATCATATTTTATTTATTTTCAGTGACAATTATAAAAACACAATAGTTCAAGTGGGGACTGTTGAGTGTTTTATTTAATATATTTTTTGCATAGTCTTATTCTGTAACATAGATCTAACCCTATCCCTCTGTAAATTAGTCCATGTGTATATATATATATATATATATATATATATATATATATATATATATATATATATATGGCCAGTATACATAGCTTTTGTTAGTATTGGACAGTGGACAAGCCTTCTTGGGACCAAGTATGTTAAATGTTAAGTGGTCAATTTGCACAGGATGCCAAGTGACAGTGTAGGGAAGTATCACAATATATATATATATATATATATATATATATATATATATATATATATATTGTTAATGTCAACAATTGTTTTTTTAAAGTTCTCATTTAATTTGAAAGTTCCTGATCCATCATAATTTGATAAGTAGATTTTGGTCCATGCCATGAACTAAAGAACTTGTCCCATTACAGTTTATTACAAATATCAGCTACTGCTTTTTTGCACAGTAACTGTTTATGATGGGAGCCTGGCTAGTATCAGCTGATTATTGTAGTGAAGCTGCACTAGACTGGGTGTTCCCAAACCTGTCAGTGTATGTTAACATTTGGTAGATATCTACTCCCACTGCTTCTTTTTATGTGGGATGTGAAAAGAAAAGGAAAGAGAATAATGTAACAAAAATAAATGAATAAAAAGACAATAAAGACAGGGAGGCTCAGGTTCGAGATAAACACATCAAAAGTTTATCTCAGAACTACATACAGTGGGTCTCACATAACTCTGCAGTTGCAGAATAGACTGGGCATGCCAAGAAGAAATCCAGAAGAGAGATTTTAAATTATAGCATAGTATAATGACATTATAAGCAAAGAATGGTCAACAGGAAGTAAAGACCATGTATACCAAATTCAGCAGAACCTGTCTTGAAAGACCACCCCTTTTTCTGCCAAAAAATAATGGTCTCTCAAAACAGGTGGTCTTTCATAACAGGTCATAATATTATATAATCAATAACTCAATGCATGGCAATACTGGTCTCTCAAAACATGTGGTCTGTCATAACAGTGGTCTCTCAGGACAGGTTTTACTGTATTAGAATCTATATGGCTCCATGTTCCATGTTAGCACAGTGGAAATTTGGTAATGCAATAATTTGTAATTATAATGTGCCACTTTTAGTAACTTTTTGTGTAACTTCATTGGCATTGTAGTTACACAAAAAGTTATTAAAAGCATACAGTATGAAGATTAGTGCCAAAAAATCAAACTGATGACAAACAACACCAATGGCATCAAAGCAGAAATAAAGGTCAGTGGACAGAAGCTGGAAAGAGTCACTAGCTTCAGGTACTTGGGATCAATTATCACAGATGAGGGCTCCAAACCAGAACTGCTTTGCAGGATTGCCCAGACAACAGCCACAATAACAAGGTTGAGACCAATATGGAAAGATACCAACATTGCTTTTGGTTCCAAAATAAGGCTGATGCGCTCGATTGTCATATCCATTTTTCTGTATGCTTGTGAAACATGGATGCTCACATCAGATCTACAAAGAAGGATTCAAACCTTCAAAATGAGATGATACTGCAAGATCTTGGGCATCTCATACATTGACCATGTGACCAACGAAGACGTCCACAACAGGATCCAACGAGCCATCAGATCCTATGAAGACCTCTTGACCACTGTAAAAAAGTGCAAACTGAAGTGGTATGGTCATGTCTCAAGATCATCTGGACTGGCAAAAACAATCTTGCAAGGCACAGTGCAAGGGTGCAGAAGAAGAGGCAGACAGAAAAAGAGGTGGGAAGACAACATCAAGGAGTGGACAGGCATGGGATTTGGAAATTCCCAAAGGGCAGTAGAGAATAGGAAAAGATGGAGTGAATTGGTTGTAAAGTCAACTGTGGTGTCCCAGCGACCTCTTGGGTTAAGGGATTGATGATAATGATGATGATGATAATAGGAAGTAGAATAATCAGGTATAAAAGGCAATACATTACATGTTGTGCTAGGTTAACTTTGCATTACACACCTGTGCATGATATGGGAATTAGATGAGTTGACTAGTGCATTTCAGGTTAAAAGTAGTGACTAATCTGGGTAATTACTGATGGATGAACTATGCTTTCAAGATTACAGTCTGTGATCTCCCCCCCCAATGAAATCAGCTTGTATGGGTGAACAGTGACGATCTGAAGCTGATTTTAAGAACAGTGATTTGAAGAGAAACAAAATGAATCTCAGGTCTTTATCAGCTCATTATATTACCTCTTAATTGATATCATAGTAAGGAATCTTAAGTTTCATTGTTTTATATTTTTGATGTCTTGTTAAAGAGGGCCAGTATTTAGTTGTAGAGATCACTTAACATCTGAATTATTTTCTTCATGACTGCCCCAATGACCTAGTGGTTAGAGCATCTGCCTTAGATGTGGGAAATAGCAGGTTGGAACCCCGGCTGAGTCAAACCAAAGACTTATAAAAATGGTACAAACAGCTGCCTCGCTAGGGGCTAAGCATCAAGAGGTTAGTGTTAGGACTGGTTGGCCTGGTGTCAGGATATTGTGACTGGGTGGGATATGGAACCCTACATGTCTGCGGCATGATGACCCAGTGCTGGACATCACTATAAACTGTTTGTTGGCATCCGTTAGTCTCGAGAGACGATGGAACTGCGCCCATGAGAGATGTCCCAGTTGATGGTTGTGCAGCGTCTGCTGTGGCTATGGAGCCCAATGTGGGAGAGGCAGTCCTTGCTGCACTTGAAGGTTGAGTTTGGTGTGGGTTGGAACTGCTTCTTCTTCCTCTGAGATCACTTTTCATTGGCGAGCAAGTGTAGCTTGTCCTCGCTGGCTTTCAGACCAGTGTTCAGAACATGTCGCCAGCTGGACCTGTCTAGAGCAAGCTCTTCCCAGGTGCTGACATTAATGTCACGGACTTTAATGTCGCACTTGCAGACATCCTTGAAGCAGAGATGTGGCCGTCCAATTGATCTTTTTCCAAGGCAAGCTTTGAATAAAGAAGGTCTTTGAGGATCCGTCCGCTATCCATCCGAGGTACATGGCCCAGCCATCTGATGCAATTTTGGTGGGGGAGTGTGACCATGCTGGGAATCTTGGCATGTTCAAGCACCTCGTTGTTTGTCACTTGATCGCTCCATCAGGTGCTGTAGCTCAGATTCTGTGTGAGTGGTTAGAGCATCATTGTCTGCAAAGAGCATGTCCCTGATGGTTGCTTCTCGCACTTTGCTCTTTGCTTTCAGTCGTGCCAGGTTGAACAGTCTGCCATCTGATCGTGTGTGCAGGTAGATCCCTTCTGTGGACGTCCCAAAGGCATACTTGAGCAGGACAGCGAAGATGCCAAAGAGCATTGGAGCAAGGACGCAGCCTTGTTTCACTCCGCTGAGGATGTTGAAGGGGTCGGATGTTGAGCCATCGTACTGTACTCTGCCTTTCATGTCGTCGTGGAAGGACTGGACCATGCTTAGCAGCTTTGGAGGGCATCCAATCTTCACCAGAGTTGTGAAGAGTCCATCTCTGCTGACTAGATTTGGTGAGGTCTATAAAGGCCAGGAAGAGGGGTCTGTGTTGTTCTATGCACTTCTCCTGCAGTTGCTTGATGGAGAAGATCATGTCGATTGTGGACCTCTCTGTGCAGAACTTGCACTGCAACTCTGGATACACTGTCAGCAAGCGTCTGCAGTCTGCAGGATGATGCATGGGAAGACTTTACCCATGATGCTGAGAAGGGATATGCCCCTGTAGTTGTTGCATTCGCTTCTGTTGCCCTTGTTCTTGTACAGGGATACGATGTTGGCGTCTCTCATGTCCTGAGGCACTGCACCTTTATTCCAGCACTGGCAGAGGAGGTCGTGCAGGCGTGTGAGCAGCATGCTGCAGCTGCACTTGATGATTTCTGCTGGGATGCCATCCTTCCCTATGGCTTTACCTGAGGACAGTTTCTCTAAGGCCTTCTTTAGTTCTGCCTCAGTAGGTTTCTTGTCCAGTTCGGCCATAAGAGGGAGGTTTTCAATGGCGTTGAGGGCATCGTTGGTCACGTGGTTCTCTCTGGAGTATAGTTCAGAGTAGTACTCCACCCAATGCTCCATCTGCTTGCCCTTGTCATGGATGGTATTGCTTGCGGCAGACTTCAGTGGTGCTGTCACTTTCTTCGTGGGACCCATTGCTTTCTTTTTGCCATCATACATGCCTCTGACATTTCCGATATCAGCTGCTGACTGGATGTCCTGACAGAGCTGAAGCCAGTATTCACTGGCGCACAGCCATGCTAACCTCTGCACTTTGCTTCTGGTAGACCTGTATGCCTGTAGTGTCCTCTGGCAGGGGGAACGCTTGTATTCCAGGTGGGCACTGTGACGCTCGTCAATGGCTGGCATGAGTGTGGCGGAGTTGACCTCAAACCAGTCATTGTTCTTTGTCTGCTCCTTACCAAAGATCCTTGTGGCTGTGCTGTACACAGTATCTCTGATGTGGTCCCATCTCTCTTTGGCACTGCCGTAGGGAGGTTCTAAACTGAACGCCTTGGAGAGGGCATAGGTGAATTCCTCAGTCTTATCTGGATATGACGTTTTTCTCACATCAGTGTGTGGTTTACCCTCTTGCCTAGAGCGGTGGATCTTCTTTGGCTGAAGCTTCATTTTGCAGCACACCAGCAAGTGATTGGTGTCGCAGTCAGCGCTGTGGAAGGTACGGGTAAGAAGCACACCCTTCATGGCAGACTGTCTCGTGATGATCAAGTCCAGCTGGTGCCAGTGTTTGGACCAGGGATGCCTCCAAGACACTTTGTGCTGTGGCTTTGTCTGAAAGAATGAATTGGTGATGCTGAGGTAGTGGCATGAGCACATCTCTAGGAGTCGCGGCTCATTCTCATTCATCTTCCTGATGCCAAACTTGCCAAGAAAGGAAGGCCAAGAGTCGTTGTCGGCACCCACCCTAGCGTTGAAGTCGCCCAGTAATATCAAGTTCTCTTTCTTTGGAATTTTGTCTATGAGGCAGTCTAACTCATCGTAAAACTTATCCTTGATATCTGCAGTGGCGGTTAGTGTGGGAGCATAAACGCTGATCAGGTTGACAGGCTCAGTTGTGGTGTGGAGGTGGAAAGATTGCAGTCTTTTGTTTCCATGTTGGCAGGATTCTATCATCCCCAGCAGAGAGTTCCTGTCAGTGAATCCAACACCATACTCTCTGGCTTCGTCAGTGCTCTTTCTTTGCCAGAAGAACATGTAGTTCTTTTCTCTGAGGGACCCAGAGTCTGGTAGCTGTGTCTCCTGTAGTGAGGCAATGTCGACCTGGAGTCTTGCAAGTTTGTCGTTGATGACTGAAGTCTTTCGAACATCGCTGATTGCCTGGAGGTCATCTGAGAGCCCAGTCAGCATGGTCCAGACATTCCAAGTACCTAGCTTGAGGATTGCAGGTTTCCTTGTTGGTTTTCTTTCGTTGTTTCTTGGTGCAGTAGTTGTCATGTATCATAAGCCCTATGCACCCTGCAAGGCAGGCTAACTGTGGCAGGACAGCACCTTATTGGCTGGGGGCAGCTCATATTTTAGGGGGGCGGTAGCTGTCCAGTGAGATATGTTGATCTCTCCCACCGTCAGAAGCAACCCCTGGCGTCTGATTCTATGCCAATCGAGTGATGACTTATAACTGGTAAATTGTTGCTTCCCATGTTGTGTTGACGCCGTGAGGAGAAGCTGGAGTGTCCTCTCCAGGGCACAAGCCTGGGCAGGGTGATATGGAGAATCAGCTGTTGCCCATGCAGCTGATTCCCCTTCTCCATGCAGCTGATGGATCCAAGGGAAAGGACAAGCCGATACGTCATGGCACCAGCGACATTGCAGGAGTTGCCGAGATGACACTGATAGCAATGCCAAGTTGCCTTAGGGACTCTGTCTCCGGACTTTCTGTTGGGGTTTAATCCCTTAGCCTTTCCTGTGAGAGGGTATAGTCGCAAGGCAGCGGAGGTTTGAAGTCGGAGTTTACCTTCTCCTAGATGGGCGACCACCCATGGTTAACGAGCCCCATCTGCCTGAAGAGTCTGGTTTTAAGGTGCCAGAAACTCACCTGTCATCCCTTCTCCAGTCAGTTTAAACAGGTTCTGCTGGGCTTAGTAGTTAAGCCACTCGTGAAGGCCTGGAGCTGGATTTGGTTGTCAGAGGCGCTCTCAGGCGCAAGCCATTGGGGGATTTTCAAAGGAAGTGGGTGCTTATCTCCCACATCCACCCCTGGCGATAACAACCCTTGGAACCCAATAAACTGTAACACTGCAGATATCATAGTGATATGACTGCAAAAAATTGTTAAAGCTATGTTAAAAATCCAAAACACACCCCTCTCTTCATGATCACTAATGTTTACAATGACTGCTGACTGAAAGCTTCCTTGAGGTGAGTAATGTCATCATTGATTACTCTTTTGTTATATACAGTAGACAATTGCCATCAGTAATGGAAACTCCGCTTATTCAAGTGAAAAATATTACAATTCAAACATTCAGTAACATTGTGTATCCTCCTCAGATGTCAACTTTTTCTATTGCTTGCAGTTTTTGTAGCAGTTATGCAAAGAGTGTCTTTATTTAAGAATAAAGAATGGTACTAATGCCATGTTATAAGTGAATTTTTACAAGTTTTAAGTCAGCAATACAGAAACAAAGAGCCAGTCTGTTTCCATTATGCATGCACTGTATACTTGCAGCAATAAATTTGTAGTTGTAGTGCTAATTGAATTTAGGGAGGTGATTTCAAGCTGCAGGCACCATATATCCAAAATTAAAATAATTACTTACTGACAGTGCCCTGCAAACATTGGGGTAATTAATGTGGAGTTCCTACTTCAAATAATGTAGCTTCCTCCTGTTTGTTGGCAGTCAGTTTCAGGAGTGGATTTTTTTTCCCTGGGTGTATTCAGGAATTAAAAATGTAGGGGGAAATTTTCCTCTGATTAGAAAACACGGAGAATTTTCTAAATAGGAGGAAATTTAAGAAGATATAAAGATAGGTCGTAAAATATAATGCATACCTTTCACACATTCTGTTGATTTGAAAGAGTGATTCTTTTAGAAATTGGCATGATTGTGCAGTCTAGTGTTTTATGATACACGTCTACAGTGCTTTAGCATGTCTCTAGTTCATTTGAGTGCATTACACAAGTGGTCATCAAAAATATTATAACAGTAGAATTCTCGAAATATTTATGAATGCAGTATCTTATGCATCCATGTTAGATCAGAAGGAATTTATGGAAAATCTGTTGGAAATTGATGGGACAGCAGTAGTTTGCACAGTGGTGAACCCTGTCTATACAAGACACTTGAATAACCACACAGTTTTGTCCTGTGTCATAAAGAGGTTAATTACTCAGGTGCATTTAAGAAAATGAATAAATGATGTCCATGAGGTTTGTGCGCAAGCGTCCTTTATATTGAGGTATCTGCCAATACAGGTTTTACTGTATTTATGTATAAATTGAGTTTGGTGTTTGAGAAATGACAGTTTCTGTGAATATGATGTTATTTACTGTCTGGTGTTTATAAGTTCTGCACTGTGATTTAGTGAGAAGAACAAGCATCTATCAGACTGCATTTTATTCCCACAATTCAGGAATAGAGGGTATGGTTATAGTCTACTCAAACAATTGATATTCTGTTTATAGTCACAAGCTGTATCTGTGTGTGTTGGAAGTGGCTGCTTGGTATTGATAAGGTATGGTGGCAAATTTCTTTCAGCCATTTGCTGCTTATCCAATTCAGTAAACCAGCTTATTCATTCAAATATGCTGACATAAATGAATCATCTTAGGATGAGTACATGTAATAAGTTTGCTGATGTGATATCTAAAGTGACAAATCCATTTTTGTTGACTTCTGCCATCTATCTTGGTATATTTTTCTGCCACTTATCCACTTAAATAAGTCATCTTATTCATTCAGATTTGGCTACATAACTACAAATAAGCCATCTTAAGATGAGAAATAAATTCCACTAATCTAAATCTGAGGGTGACATAATGGTTTCTCTGTGTAGACTTAATAACAGGATAAGTTAATATGTTGATGCCATTTGATGTTGTTCATCTTAACACATTAACCCCTGGAGGTTTTTGTCGTTTTCGCCTGAAATGCGAGTAGGAAACACATTTTGGGGGCTATTTCTGAATTTTAACCTAATGTCTAGTTGTGTTAGAAACATCGTTTTTCATTGGCTATTTCGCCTGCGCATGAGCAGAAGGGTAAAAGATGGAGTTCTTTTTTTTTTTTTTTTTGCTTAACAGACTCATCATTTTTGTGTCAAGACCACTCTTTATTCTAAATGCCCATCTTATCCTACTTTTTGTAAAAGGTTCGCTTGTCTGTGTGCAGTTCAGACCGGTCTGTCTTAGATCTGAGGCCAAAAAGTCTAAAATCCGGACACAAAATCGGATTCCGACCTCGGGCGAAAATATCGGCTGGAAAAAACTCGGGTCCAAAAAATTACGTTTTTCCCTCTGTATTTTGTAGTGCAACTAGAACATCCATATTATTTGCTATCATTGTAAAACTACATCTGTCTACCTTTCTATAATACCACTCACTTTATTGTGTCATACATGACCTTGACGCTACAGAGCTCAGAAGTAGGCTACCACCTCCTGCCGTGTAATCGCGGCACCAGGGGTTAATGAGTTAACCAGTCAGGACAGTGTGGAAACTAAGGTAGGATAATTGAACCACAATAGGTATCAAATGAGCATGATTAGGGAAACTTCTGGCTGTTATAGCCAATAAACAGCTGACAAAAGTATTTGAGGAAAACAATGCATTGGAAAGATGATACTTAATTTTGTGAAGTTTAGGAAGTTGATTTACACATTCCCATACAAAATTATGTTTTAAATTATTGAATAGCACCTGAAAAATTGTCTCTGGATTTGACTTAATTACCTCTGCTACAAAAGAAATTAATAGTTTTGTATTTGTGGGTTTAACGTCAATTTTCAGCACATGAGAGGCTATATATGGTGGTAAGTATGTTTTGGTGGAGGAAGAACCCATGAAGAACCACCAACCCATGGGACACTATTGGCAAGCTTTCTCACATACCCACATTTGCTGAACCAAGAATTGAACCCATGTGGACAGAGGTGGTATACCAGTGATTTGTAAAGGCAAGCACCTTAGAGGACTTGCCACCCAGGTCCCCAAGAAATTAATAGGTGGAAGAAAAAGGAACAAAACCTTCTCTTGATAAATTATTATTTAGCTTTGGAAAAATATATTAAGTTGCTACAAAATTTTAAATATATACAATTCAGAATAAAACCAAAGAAGATACATATTTTGATACCACTAGATCAATAATCATGATTAAAATTATATATTGATGTAATGGGGGGCTTTAAAACATTAAAGCGTCCTTAATTGATTTGGCGATCGTTAACTAGGGAATGACCTCCCACGGTGTTATTGCCCAGTGTGGATGGATAGATGGAATGTTAACAGATAACTGAGCAAGACTATTGAAAGAAATAAACAACTACGAGCCCCCTTTACCAATAAATAAAAATAAATTTAATCAATTAATACATAACCAAAATTTCACTTTCAATCCAACAGATTTGCATTGATAGAATTTAGTCGCAGTGTTCAATTTACATCATGTTACGAGTGATGAATTAGAGAGTACAATTCCATGCTTGTCAGCATCACCTGACATCTCTCTCTTCTTGTCTTGTTTTCCACATCTAATGCGTGCGCTTTGGTCCCCTTTCTGAACCCTGACTATTCCGACCTCTCTTAGATGCGGACTTCCCTCTGACTCATCGGGTTTTCCTTTCTTTTTTTTCCTTACTCGGAAGAGTATAAACTGTTTCCTTAATGCTGTTTCTTTCCACACAAACTGTGCATCCTAGCACTATAGCCTGTCTCCTTTTTTAAGACAGCTATCTGGCCTCTCTATGAGGGAAAACACTATTCTCAAGTTTCCCAAGAAGTTGGACCTTTTGTTTTCTCACAAGGCAAGAGTCGAACTAAAGAATTCTGAGCAAGTTGGTACCCTAAAATCCCGTCTCCCAAAGTGTACGCCTTAATTTTTACTGACCAATCGGAAACAACTGTTCCTAAAATTCTCCCCAAATAATCATGTCTTTCATCAGATTTCACCAGCCTAAAATATGCTGCAATTAGCTTTCCTTTGAAGATCAATTATTTGACATAAAGTCCTCTTCCAACTGATACAGTTGGTACTTCTAATGTACTCCCTGTCACTATACCGTTACAATGACTCGGTCAATTCCACTGAAGCTTAAACGTAGACCCTTTTATGTTTCAGAGATGAAATAAGAGAAATATCAGTGAACTTTCTCAAGACCTTTCTGGCTTGACTATGATAACTTCAAAGCACAATTTATTCAACCTTAAGTTTCAATAAGTCTTGAAAATTCGCCACATTACAATTGAATTAAATACCAGTTTAACTCATTAACACCTCATGACACATTTAGGCATTGTGAGGTTGTACCCTACTTTTGAGCTGTGTAACATCAACATCATTTACTATTCATCAAAGAGAGTGGTATTACAGAAAAGGAGAAAGATGTAGTTCGACAATGATACCAAATAATATAGAATTTCTGTTTGTGTTAATAAATATAGCCTAGAAACCATAATTTTTTGTGACCCAATTTATTTTTAGGTCAAAAATAACCTGTTTCAGAAATGGAGTTTGTGTCCAGATTTAAGACTTTTTGGCCTCAGATCTAAAGCAGACCAGTCTGAACTTTTTTGTAAAAATTAGGATAAGTTTGTGATTATGAGTAAAAAGGGACCAGAAGACAATCATCATCGGTCCAGTATGAACGAAAAGTCCAGTTTTCATCCTTCTGCACATGTGTGCATGAAATAGTGAAGCGAAAACAATGTCTTTTATACACCTTAGCATCCAGCTAAATGAAAATCTCTTGGAAACAAATGTGTTTGGATACCTGCCTGCAAAAGTAACCTCAAAAATGTGTTTGGATACCTGCCTGCAAAAGTAACCTCAAAAATGTCTTTGGATACCGGCCTGCAAAAGTAACCTCAAAAATGTGTTTGGATACCAGCCTGCAAAAGTAACCTCAAAAATGTGTTTGGATACCTGCCTGCAAAAGTAACCTCAAAAATGTGTTTGGATACCTGCCTGCAAAAGTAACCTCAAAAATGTGTTTGGATACCTGCCTGCAAAAGTAACCTCAAAAGTGTTGGATACCTGCCTGCAAAAGTAACCTCAAAAATGTTGGATACCTGCCTGCAAAAGTAACCTCAAAAATGTATTTCAGGCAAAAATTAAAAGAATCTCTAAAGGACCAGGAAATCAGGTAAATAGGAAGCAAAAGACTTTGAAAAGAAGTTTCTTTAAACAACTAGTGGTCTTTTGAAAACAAATAGACTATCTTGGAACTTATGCAAGAATATGTACAGATAAAAAACAAATATTTTAAAGTACAAACAAGATCTTCTTTGAAAGGAGAACCATATTTGATGAAGATATGGTTTTAGTAAGTAGAAGGTATTAAATATAAAACAAGAAAGCTGACAAAACCAATATATGGTGTCTTGACAGTGTTAGAAGTAGGCATATGGTGAATGTGATTATTTCATTGTTGTTATGGGGTTTGACATCATTTTTCAGTTCAAGAGAGGTTATTCATTTCAGCCAGTATAGCTGGTGGATGAAGAACCCAGGAAAACCCTGGTAAGAACTACTGACTAACAGGAAGCTACTGGCAAGCTTTCTCATGTACCTACATTGGCTGAGCCTGAGACTTGAACCCACACAGACAGAGGTGGGATGGCAGTGATCTGTAATGGTGAGCACTTTAGACCACTTGGCAACTTGGGCCCAGTGCGATTTTTGCCGTAATAAATTGAAAATTTTGTATGGTGATAAAATGAAGTTCTTAATGAACGATGCTAATTTATTATGTATCCTTTAATGATGTCAATTTATATATTATTTTGGAACAAGTGACTGTCAGAAATAGTATGAACATTTTACAGAGAAATTAAATGGAATACTTGTATAAGAATTTTGTGGGTTTAGAAGGAAGTTATATTCATTAAGAACATATGTTGAACAATGAAAGTAAAAATATTAAAATATGTGTAATTAAGAAACATGTAAAATTTGGAATGTATAAGGATTGCTGATTTCAACAAAAGTATGAGTTACCATAGATGAATTTAATTTTATCTTACCATCATTATTTACACAATGCTAAGCTAAATGAGGTTGCATTACATTGCCATGGTGACAAGAGATATACATGTATTTAGTGAATGCCCTAAACACTTTCATATCATTACTCACAATCACAACCAATTTCAGCTGCTACCTTATAAACAAGTGGGTATTTCAACCTCATTGAAAACTTTTTTCCATTTCTTGTTGTAAAGTTTCCAGATATTTCATCCATTATTGCAACAGGTTCAACAATATTTTCTTGATATTTATTTATTTGCCTAAAACTAATGGACTTTACTTCACTTGCTCATGTAAGAATCAAAAGCTGTATTTTTTCATCAGAAACATCTGAAAATTCTGATAAATCATAATTAGTCCTAGTTTTCTTATTTGTTTTTGACTTTTTTGGGAAGAAATCCTTCCCAGATAAATAAGTGATGATTTCTGTTTATCTGCATGTGCATTCTTTGTTGAACATTAGATAAATTTTCATGCAATCTAGTATTATTTGTGCTTGTTAGATCCAACTAAAAGCAATGATGATCTGTATAAGAATTATTAACAGTGGTAATTACCATGTGCTTTTGTTTCTCATTAAAAAAAACATATTTCTTAACTTGATTAAATTGTTGCTCCATTTTATAACCTGTGAATAAGACATATTTGGTAACCCTTCTGAAGTAATCATTTTTTTTTTCTTCTGTTGCTGAATTGAAATACATGATAAGCATCTGTTTGTTTATCTGTAGTATGAAAACTCCTTTTAAACTCATTGTTGGTGAATCAGTTATGACATGTGGTAAAATTGTGTTGGCATGGCTTCTTTAATAGTTTTCTCTCTTGTTATGTAATCATAAAAGAAAGGTTTGGTTTTGTGGATTTAATGCCATTGTCAGCACATGATAAGCTATACATGGTTGTCAGAATATTTGGTTGATGAAGATCCAAGGAAGCTACAGGCAAGTTTTCTCGCATGCCCACATTGGGCAAACCCAGACTGGAACCCACACAGAGAGAGTTGAGATATCGGTGATCTGTCATTAGGAAGTGCTTTGGACCACTGTGCCACCTGTGGCCCAACATAAAAAGAAAGGAAAACCATTCCTATGCTTTCCATTAATATAGTTAGCCTTGTATCTGACATAACTCTATTGCAAATATTTTTTGTTTGTAATCCTTGACAGCACCAATAGATGTGTTCCCTAATTGTAAATCTTCAAACCCATGAAGAAACAAAAGGATACACATGGCAGTGGTCTGTTAGTGCAGGCGTGTGCAACTTCCTCAAGGGCACAGGCTGGAAAAGCAATTTTTAAAACCACACCCTATGATTTAAATAAGTGGATAAAACCAGGACCTTAGGTTGCACATGTATCTGTTGGTGTCTGAAAATCAGATCATATTCTTCAATTCTTTCTATATTCAGAAACTGGGTAGCTTCATTACCAATATTTATATGCATTAACTGCACCTGATGTTAACTTATCACTGATGTTGATGAGCACAAATCTTTAATATCATATATATATATATATATATATATATATATATATATATATATATATATATATATATGCTACCATAAGAAATTATTATATATGCCACTAGTAAGTGCTGCTCAGATTTAGTACTATTTGGATATAATAAATTAATGACTGAAAAATAAGATGTTGTTCACCTTTGTGGTGTTTTTTTTTTCTCCATCTCTGTCATTCTTGTTGTGTGAGGTTTTATATTTTCCATATGTTGATGTTACTTGTTCACTTTGCTTCTATTTATTTACCAGCAAAATGTTATATAAACAATATCTCCTATTGCAATACCAATGGCTAAATATTCATAAGTTGTATGTTTATGAGAAGTCTGGTAAAGTCATATGTTTATCAGAAGTCTGGTAAAAATTGTTCGGTTCAGGTTGTCTAGGAATATCGGAAAAAAGCATCAGGATGAGTTGAAGAACAAAGAGAAAAACCTCATAGACATTATATATGTTCTGTGTAACTAAACTTCATAGACATTATATATGTTCTGTGTAACTAAACGTCATAGACATTATATATGTTCTGTGTAACTAAACCTTGTTCACTTGATCTTTCATTTAAGTAATCTAGCGATTTTGCTCTGATCATATTAAAGTCATCAGTGTTTCAAAGTTTTAATTTTTATTTTTTAGCAGCTGCTTTACCATCTCATATCTCTCTCCTTCATCATTGTTACAATTTGAATGAAATAATCGAAGTAGAAAATTACATTTTGTGAGACTTTAACAGTTTCTAAGTCAGTGATAGCTGTTGCTTTTGTCATATTCATAGGTACTTTGTAGCTCAATTTTATGGTTGTACATTTTGATACTATCTCCAATATCAAAGAAAAACAAATGTTTCTGCTCATTGTTCATCTCTTTTCTATGCAGAAATATTGTTCATATGAAGGTAGTGAAATTTTAATTAATTTGCGTCTTCATGTTCTCTTTTCAGCTCAAATAGGTAAGAAACACTTGGATCAGTTGCCTCAGATCTAACATGCAAATTAATATCAGGTCGGGAGCTAACGCTCAAATTTTACAAAAATGAAGAAAACCTTATTTTTCATTTGGATGATGATGTAATTCTGTGAAATACTTATCAATGTATGTAAGTTGTATTCAGCAAAACATGATGGCACATAGTTAAATTCAAAAGTAGTATATATTGTTTGTCATCTTGTGTTACCAGACAGTAGAAAAACAAACCTTATTTATTTATTGCTTTGCCATTTTAATATGTAGAGAAAGACAATCCATTTGTTTTTTTTATTTAATGGTTAACAACACCAAGACCTGTTATTTTTAAATCAGTAATATGGTATCTGTCACAATTGTGTAGCTCACTCATTTCATATATAGAAATACCTTGTTAATGCAAGATGTAGAAAAGTGCACATCATAGACACAGTCTGACTCAACAACATAGCCCCATTCGCATTAGCATCCTTGATTCCTTTCTGGGCAACATTAGTCAAAATGTAAAATTATGCCTCAAAAGAAAAATAAATACGAGCAGTGGTTGCTGGGTTTCTGGATCTAAAATTATCAATTCTCCTGTTTAGTGAATGTTACCCTATGTCCTTTCAAAATGGCCTTTGATAGCTTGGTGTTTATATTAAATAGTCTTTGTTTAAATGTATGATGAGCCACTTACCATTAATACAAGTGGGTTTGAGTAATTCAGATGGCTAAGTCACATTACTTTTTTTTAATTGATGCGTTTACTTTTTGTGCAATAGTACATATAGTCACTACATCAGATAATTAATGTTCAGACGGTAATATGTTCAAGAGGACAGTATTTCAGTCACTGAGACAGTAGAGAATGCACATTTGAGGCATTCTTTTTTTGGCAAGTAGTAAAGATAACAACAGAGTAAATGCAACCTTGTTATTATTCATCATGTACATTTACGGTGTACAAAATTTATTTTTCTTCATAGTAATTTTCTTTCAAATCAGTGGCAGTTTATTGGGAAGTGTGGGCATAAGAATGCCAAGTGCGATACACATAATTATTATGCACAAAATATATATGTATGGATGGTTGTCAAGTTTGTTGGCATTGGCACAATCTTGTTTGGGATTTGGCCAAGAGGTGAACTTTTAATGGAGTTGCCTCCTTTATTGTCCCTACCTTCCCCAAGTTAGTTTACCATGTTGTTGGAAGGAAAAAGTCTCTTTTTTTATGTGCAAACCCTTAGGTTCAGGGGATAATAAGATCCTTTTCAGTGTGGAAAGGCTCCCCAGGGCTGCATCAAGGACAGATCTTCTTTTGCTCTATCCTTTTATTCTGTGATCAATGAGCTGTTACAAAGATTTACCAAAGGTCAGGGATTCATTAAGCAACATAAAGGGTGTACAGTTTCGCCTTCTACGCTTTGACCTCTAGTCTCAGTGTTTAGTTATAAAGTACACTATCCTGCCTGGCCATTCAAATCCCCCTCCTTGGACGTTACAAGTGGACATTTTGATATGGTCATGGGCCCAACTCCCTGTTCAGACATTATAGGCATTGGAGTCAGTGGCAAGATTGAGTCTTGCATGCTGTCCTTTTCTCAGATGATTTGTTCTGTCAACTGAAGGAACAATATCTTCTGTATCCTGTCACTTTGCAGCTTTTACTAGAAGCAATGACCGGAACGTTAGTACACTCTTTGTCCATGGTCATTTTGCTTTCATTGGAGTTGGTCTACCTCCACCGGGAAGTTGTGCTGGATACTTCAGAAGTCTTGCTAAATCATAGATAGAATCTGCTTTGGGCTGCTCATTTGGATGCAGATACTCCTTTGGAATATGTGACAGTCTTATTCCTTCAGTTGCCTTACAGGATCTGTAGGATCATCAACACTGATCTCTCACTTTGGTTTCTGATCTGTTAAAACCACTCTGGAGTGATCCAACATGGACCAACCCTTTGTACTGTTTAAGTTTCACAAGGGAATGCAACCACAACAGTCCAGGTAACCCATTTTCAAGCTCCCTACTGAACCTTCATCCAAGAAATATAGAGGGTTGGTGGTGGGGGAGGAGAGCAGTCCTAGGGATTGCTCTGGCAATTCATTCATCTATGGCAGTGCTTCATTGCCAGTAGGTGCCTGATTAGCTTTCTATTTAGAGGTCTGTTGGACAACACAGGTGATTTTTGGGTTCATTCTTTGACAAAGTTGGGCTTACACCTTCAACTCAAGGAACTTCATCCTCTTTCAGGCTCCCAGTTCCATTTCATCAGTTACAAATCTCCAAGTTAAGAAAGAGGTGCATATCCAGCTGTAGAAGGGCACAGTACAGAGGGTGCAAAAATTTTGATCACAATTCCTTCTACTTCAGGATTTTTCTGATACCCAAAATGGGCAGAAAGCTTTGACTAATCATTGATCTTTCAGTGAGAGGAATTGTTTAAAATGGAGACTGCTGCAACAGTCCAGAATGCAGTCAGACTCAGTGACTGTGCAGTCTCCATGGACCTTCAGGATGTGTCCTTTTGCATTCCCATCTTCCTCCATTTTTGAGTTGAACATTAGCAGTTCATTTATCTTCTAACATTCACATCAAGTTTAAAATCAACTAAAATTTTATTCTCTTGATCATTTGGTTTCTTATCATTTAATTATTTCTACTTCATCCTTTGTTTAGTTGGTAGTAAGTATTGTTTTATGTTATTTTTCAGGTCTATCTCCAATAGTTTGTAAAACTGCAAAAGTTTCTCCTTGTAATTAGATCTTGAACATCAGAAGTCTTATCATCTATTAGTTTCTGCAGTTCTCAGAATTATTTTTCATTTATGCTCGGATCAGCAGTTAATTTATCAACTTGATCACTCTGTGTCTTGTATTGTTCACAGCAGTATCCACTGCATATTTACATGTTCATATGTCAGCATGATTTTGTACAAACTGCCCAGTAGCTGCATCAGTTAATTTTAAAGGATCACATATATTTGTAATACTGTTATTGTTTCAACTTTTTTCTTTGTTAATTAAGTAATCAGTTCACTGTTAATTGAGTAATCAGTTCACTGTTAACTGAGTAATCAATAATTTGTTGTCTATCTCTCTCTCTCTTTCTTTAACTTACCTTGTTCTCTTTGCACATTTGACTGATTTATGACATTTCATTGTAATAACTTGCTTACACTATTTGCTTAATATTAAAACAATGTTACAAGCATGCCATAAAATCTTGTTTCTGTATTTACCATTAATGCTGTTAATTAATCTATCTATAGTACCCATTCATCATTGCCTGTATTCTCAATCAGCAAGATTCTAGTAGAGTAGAGTAAAATAATTGTGATTTCTCAAGATTTCTGTTAAAGTTTTTTTTATGATCATGATAAGTTTTTAACTTGTTTTGGAAAATACATGTATATACATTTTTGTGTTTCAGAAAAAAAAGATGGTATCAGATTTGTTAAATGTCTATGAATGTTGAGTACTTTAGGGTTATAGTTGGTTATATACAATGTGAAAATTATTAGTTATTAAGACATTGGAATTGTGATGTACTTAATCACTCAGTAACAATACTTTCCTCATAAATATTTAAAGATTATATAATCCATCTTGAATTAAAAGTTTTTATTTTTAAGTTTGTTATTTTTCATATTGTTATGTATATGTAATTAAATTGCTTGTGTGTTAGTTTTAAAATTCTTTTTATTTTATTTTTGTTTCATTACATTTTATTGTAATGATTATTGAAAGGATTCAGAATTCTTTTTCAGTAATTAGATATTTTCTTTTACTAAATGTTATTTATTTAAGGCGTAAAAGTGTTACATGAGAATTATTTTTAGTTAACCTAGTTCATCTTAGGTTGGGAACTTCATAAACAGGCAGTTAAAATGATTGGTCAGTATCAGGGCCATACTTTGATTGCGTGATCACCATGTGTAAACAACACTTTTTAGTGATTGGTTTTTAAGTGGGGTTACACTGGCATACGTGATAGTTTTCTTGTAGTAAGAGACCACATGACCCATCTCGCGAGACTTGAAATGATGTTTTGGGGGTTTAAATATGCATTCTTAATATTCTTCTGGAAGAGTCGTTTTAACATCTTGAAGGAACAAGGTGTTATTTTTATTTGTTGCCAGATTGTTTGTTTTTCATCTGATTTTTGGATTTAATAATTTATTCTCCTGGAAACTCAACAAGTTGACTTTTTATAAAAAATTCTGAAAGATATTCATGGAAATTTATTCTGGAATTATTTGGAAACAAAGACTGAGATTCAATTGAGGAATTGTTGATATTCGTACATTGGACCACATCTGATGTCATCGCCTTCCATATTTGTACGTCGTCAAGATTCGAACCTGGATTTTAATAGAACTATTTAGTGATAGGACCTGTGTTTTCATTCTTAGGATCAAATTTTGGATTATATTCACAAACTGTAAGTCCTATTTACCAATTTTTACATTGTTTTCTAGGGAAATAAATTATTTTGTTAAAATATACAAAGCTTGTTGACTTCACTCTTTTCTTCTGTTACATTTGTATGAGCCTACACGTAACAATATTGTTAATGTAAGAGAATTTGTTGGGTTTTGTTTCATTTGTAATATTGTAATAGCTTGCTACAATATCTGTTCTCTGTTATCAACTGGATTTTAAATGGAAATTTATCCATCAAAATGACCTTGTACTATTATATCTATTTAATAATATTAAAACACATTCAAGAACTTCTCTTCAACCACTGCTCTTTTTCTAGATTAATAAGTGAGAGTTTCTGTTTAGTTCAATAATTTCTGATATATCTTTCTTTTTTAATTTTCTTTACATTGTCTAAAATTAAAACTTTTCCATTCTCAATATTTTGGATTTAAATATTTCTTTTATTTTTCTTAATTTCATTTTTCTTCTCCGTGTGCATTCACAAATATTGTTTAAGTTGATTATACGACAGGTTACAATCTTATCATGTTTTAAAACTTTTCTATGAATCATCTTCTCAAATGCTTTAACAACAACCCCTAATAACGATGTGACAGGCTCAGTAAAAGCTATACATCACCTTGTAGCTTTAGTAACAACCCCTGATAAAGATGCAACAGACTCGGTAAAAGCTATATACCTGTAGGAGTAACAAATTCTGTTGCTATTCCTGTGTATCTTAAAGTAGCAGCTGATTAACCCATACCACCTGAACCTCTTGCTATACTAGAGTCCACTCAGTTAAAAAAAAAGTTGTTTTTCACAAATACTAGCAGCATGCTCACTTCGATTCTCTGTTTAAAATTAATATATAATCATGTGTAATTAAACTCGCACTGCACACAGAGTTAATCCCAATCTAAATTATTTATTTTAAAAAACCCAGTAATTTTTTAAAATTCCTTTGGATGTTATGTAATCTTTTTTGAGCTCAATAAATTGTTTAAATTAACAGTTGTAAAAAATTCCAGTCAGATACATTCCTAAATATTATTACATCTGATAGTAACTGATATTTTTGTGGATCTGGCATTTTTTTTTAAAAAAAATGTCTTTTATTTTAGTTGTATTTGATCCATTTTATTCAAATTATTTTCTATTTAATTAGTACCTGTTATCACTTTG
>JAECUM010015918.1:0-34512 GCA_016617855.1 Megalonaias nervosa | reverse complement strand
TATATATATATATATATATATATATATATATATATATATATATATATATATAAATTCCGACAAGCTTAATCATGCAAATGAAGCTGAAAATATGTCAGAAGATTCTGTTTAAAACGCTTAATAAATATTAGCTTTAGTTTCAGACTGCTTCTTATACTAACTCTCTCGGCCTTGACTGACTGACCACCCCTGAAAATCCTGATCCCCCCTGCACAAAGTCCTGCCCCCTCCCCCGCAAAAAACCCTGCGGGCGCCCATGGGTCAAGCAGAAATGAACTCAGTTTTGGACAGGTCAAGTCCAGCATACAATGTTACATTACAATAGCTTGTAATGAAATTTCTTTAAAGCTAACAAACAAACAATTAAATTAAATATACATAATACGTAGCATAAAAATCGAATTGAGGAAGAACTATTCAGCTGACTTCGTACTATAAAAGGTCGAACTGAGCAAGAACTATTTAGCTGAATTCGTGCCATACAAAAATCGACCTGAGCAAGAATTCTTCATCTCACTTTGTACCATACAAATAGCAAACTGAGCTAAATTATGCTCACTTCGTTCCATACAAAAATCGACCTGAGCAAGAATTCTTCATCTCACTCCCTACCATACAAAAATCGAACTAAGCAAGAACTATTTAGCTGACTTCGTAAAATAAAAAGTCGAACTCAGCAAGAACAATTCAGATGACTTCATACCATAAAAATTTGAGCTGAGCAAGAACTATTTAATTCACTTCTTACTATATAGAAATCAAGCTGAGCAAGAACTATTTAGCTGACTTCGTACCATAAAAAGTCGAACTGAACAAGAACTATTTAGTTGACTTCGTACTATAAAAAAGTAGAACTGAGCAAGAACTATTTAGCTGACTTCTTACAATAAAAAAATGAACTGAACAAGAATTATTCATCTCAATTCGTACCATAAAAGCTCGAACTGAGCAAGAACTATTTAGCTGACTTCGTACCATAAAAAAGTCGAACTGAGCAAGAACTATTCAGCTGACTTCGTGCTATACAAAAATCGAAAGCTCCTAGTCTTAAATCACCGTCAAAATGAATACCTTATTTATGGTGGTCCTCGGCAAATTAAAACAACCTTAAAACTGATCAACTTAATATTACAGCAGGAGTTATATATACTAAGTACATATACAAAAGGTCCTAACATGACCATGTACAAAGGGAATTGGTAAAACAGCGCTGACCCCGACAGTTACCGGCCAATAGTCTTCTTACAGTGCTGTACAAATTATCTGAGAAAATTGTCTAAACAAAAATTAATAAACTTCTTTGTGACGACGGAAATCCTATTCCCTAACCAACAACAGCAGGCTTTTTAAAGAGTCTAAGCTGCCTCAAGGCACCTTTTGATCTTCAAAAGGTCATTAATTATAACTCTGACTGTGGAATATCTACCTTTGCTGCCTTTCTCGATACTCAAGTGACCCTTGACACCATTTGACAAGCTGCTCTACTCTTGGAACTATATAATACTGGAATTCGAGTGAAAATCTGGAGAATACTTAGTGCAGTCGTGGTTAGTAAATACCAGTCTAGATGGTCTGATATCAAGCAAATAGTTAAAAATAGAGGGGAGGCTACCGGTATTTACAGACGAGTTGCTACAGCACTTTGTAAAAGCAAGGATGTAAAATTGGAAGTTTAGAGTGCTGCTGCCCTACTCTTGCAGATGACCTTAAATGCCTATCAAATTCTCCAGATAAAGCTAAAATAAGAGATTATTTTCCAGTATTCGATACAAATGGAATTGCAGTCTAAATTCAACACAATCTTATATTATAACCACAGAAAAGCAATGCAATTCTTTTTTGGCCTTGCAATCGTTGGGATGAGTACCCCAAATTTAAACCCCAAAGCATCCGTCAATTTATATAAGAAATTCGTGAGTCAACATTACTATATGAATTGATCGGCGTAAACTTTTCTTCCTAGGGAAACTTTGCACCCTCTCCAATAAAATTACATTCAAGCAAATTTTTCCCATAAGTCATCACATGCATTTTTGAGTGCCGCTAATCTGTACAACCTGGTTGTTCTCCAGAAATTTATAATTTACTTCAGAAGTACGAGCTTACATATTTCCTCTGGATCTTCAGTAATCAGTAAATTGGGCCGTACAAATCACAGTGAATAAAATTGGTCAGCGTGAGTATACCTGAAAAGCAGGAGACTGCTTGGCTCGGCAAAATCAATAGACATCGTGATGTTTCTAGATTTCGGCACTAACAAGCACAAATTATCCCTTCCACTCTTACTGCATTGCGAAGAATAATTATGAACGCAAATTAACCAGGTGTATAGAATCCCCGTGGATTAAAGCCAGGTCATGATGTTACTCATTGTAAAAAACATCAGCAGTATATCGACTTCCTTCAACATGAGGTCATGTTAACATGACAAATTGCCAACGGCTTTCACTGGCACGCGGTTGACAAGTTTTACATTAACTACACAAATAATGCAACGACGAGTCACAAATACTAAAACCCCTAAGAACTGACCTTGAAAGCAAATTGAACGAAACCCAACTGCACAATTTTTAGATCTGTTTATTCCAGTTTCTCGTCCTAGTATCAAGAGTATGCTTCGAAATCTAAAGACCAAACATTTTGTCAACAGTAAAACTTCCCTAATTAGCTCAGACCAAAACGTTGTACCTATTGTTTTGTACATTTAATTTGCATTGTTTGTTAGTTAGTGTTTATTTTTTTTTTTAAATTTCATTACATGCCATTGTAATGTAACATTGTATGTTGGACTTAACCTTGTCCAAAATCAAGTTTATTTTCTACTTGACCTGAATTATTGCTTTTATAACTCTGTAAACAACTAATACACAGCTAAAACGTTCTCTCTGTGCATGGGTTTAATAACGGGATCATTATTAATAGAAGTAATCGTGTTTATTTGGGTCTGGGTCTAGGTTATTGGAATTCCCCAACAATTTACCTAGCATACCTAACATAGTCCAGGTTAAATATTATAATTTTAGTAACACACTTTCTAATTATAACCAACATTTTATTTTGTAGATATTATTGAGTTTCTTGAAGGTTATTTTCCATCAGGTAAAGGTTCTATTTTTTTTTAGAAAATGTTGATTGTGACCTGAAGTCAAGAGGAACACTATATAATCTTGTTACTGGAACTATTATTCATTCGTGCTTTAACATCCGATCAGAATCAAGTTATTGTTGTGTACAGTATTTGATCAGGAATTATTCAAATTAGTTCTCTGTAAATACAGAAGTGCTCTGATAACTTTATTGGAAATAGTGACTTAAATTTATACTGAAATTTCAAATAAGGATTTCTTCTTGGATTGTATTGTTACAATCCAACAAAAGACTGTTGGCACATCAACACTTTACTTGCCATCACAGACACATCAACGATTTCAACGTTGGACTTAATTTGGATTTCCACTAAAGTTTATTCATAACTTGAATTATTAGGACTGCAATTCTAGGAGTATTTGGGATTTAATTCGCAATACTTTAAGTTTCTCTTTTGTTGCATATTCATTTTTTATTCTAGGGAAATAAATTATTTGTTGAATTTTATAAAGCATGCTGCTTTTCACTCTTTTCTATTACTTTTTTAAGACCATAGATTTTATAATACTACAAGACACCATTAAAGTAAAAACATTATTATTAATGCACCCGTGCTGTAAAGTTAAACTATTATTTAGATTTTTGAAGAACGATAATGCGACTTTTTGCGTCCTCGCATGTATTTCCTAATATTTGTTTCCTATTCCTCATCTAAATTGGTTTAATATGCGTCATTGACTTTCTAGAACGTTTTCTGAAATCGTCAATGCAAATTGTTAAATTTCTCGTGTTCTGTCCTGTTTTTTTAATACTTCTAAATGAACTCTCCTTGTGGAGTGTTGTGAATATTTAATTTATATTGTGTGCTTGGCCTTTGTCCGTGATTGAAGGTAATTTTGACCTACCTGATAAGTGTCATGTTTTTAAGATTTTGCTGAATTTAAGTTCAAGATTTAGCCTTGATTACGACCTTTAGAATGGAAGTGAGTTTTATGACAAAATCTTGGAATTTTCATTAGATTTCAGGAAATGCTATTGCGACATAGGTCAGATAGGAATGAATATGAAAACAAAGTCTTCATTCCTGTTTTAATATCGGTCTGTGGAATCAAGTTTACTTGTGTTCAGATATAATTTGAGGGGAATAATTTATTTAAATTATTCATTTTAATTACAAAGAGCTCATTGACTTTTTGACTAAAACATTGCTTTGGGAATATTGTGGACTCATTCAAAGACTTTCTGTATTATATCATTGGGATACATCAGCACCTTCAAGATAATTGCAATTCATTCGGTATATTCTGTTCTTTTGGACTTGTGATAGTACAGTTAGGATTATTTAGAATTTAATTTGCAATACTGTATATGTCTTTTGAATGTTCACTTTGTATTCTAGGAAATTTATTTGCTGAATTTTACAAACGTGATAAACCAGGATTATATAGGTCTTTCTTTATTAACACGATTTTTCCCGAGTATTTTTGACAATCATATTGTAACAGCATTATTATTGTATCTTCATGTGTTCTATAATAACAACCTTTCTGTAAAACCTATATTAACGTCAATATGTATCAAATTACAGTTCGTATTGTCCTGAAAGCACGAGATTAGAATGGTTGTGTAATATTTTGCCATCGCTGAATTTTATCATAAAAGTTTAGCCAAAGTATATAAAAGTTATTCAACCTAATTTAATGTGAAAGACGTTTGCTGGCTGCTTTTTGGAGAAGTATGGCATTGCAATGTGTCTGAATCCTTATCTTCCTCAGATATTTCTCCAATCTCCTCTTCCTGGACGATAGTTGTAATTTAATTATTTCTTATCAAGCAAACGTGTTTCTGTAATTGTTAAACTGAAAACGTTAAGACTGAAGTCCATTACTTATTGATTATTTGTACATCTCCTCTCAAACGATAATATGGCCGTTTTAGTTTGAGCCTTTCGTCGTGTAAAGTACCGTCTTAGTTTGAGCCATTCTTCGTGTAAAGTATAAATGATGAAGACAGAACTAAAACCTCAACATAAATTCTACAAGGTTGTAGCAGCTCATCAAAACGTTTGAACTGAAATTTTCTTCCTGGTCTTGTTTTGAGCATTATTAATAAAGAATCAGCTGTGCCTCGCAATGTGCTATTTTGACATTAATTAGAGAGATCGTCAGCCAAGCCAGTCGTTCAACTTTTTCTTTTCATAATTTACATTAAACAGTGATCATTCAAGAACAAGCCTCTAACACAGAGTTAAAACGGTGATTTATTTTCGAAGTCCGAAAACATTTATAAGTATTGCATGCATGCATTAAAATTAATTTAACAATATCATTGAAATTAATTTAACAATATTAATCAGTTATTGTCCGCGCCTTGGGAAATACTAAGCTTGCAATCATATGGTCGAGAATGCTTCTTCACGATTTGTGGCGCGCGAGTTTATAACTGAGAAATTTATTTTCTTTCATTTACCAGTAGATACAGTCTGTAAACTATAGGAGTAATTCATCATGAAAGACAATCAGAGGCTACCTTTAGAGCTGCGAGAATGCATTAAGAGAATGTTGGTCAAGATTCAAGTGAAACGCAAAGAACAACTGCATCCGAAATGGCACACACGTATTAATCTTTCTTACCTGAATGTTATGAGAACGCAAAGAACAATTGCATCCGAAATGACATAAACATTTTAATTATTGTTACCTGAACGCTATAAGATGACTAACAACTTTGAAAATGTTACAATAGTCAAACAATTTTCAACTGCTAAGGCACTACAGGACCTACCATGCCAAGACATTGTGTCATCAACGTTACACCAAATTCAATGGAAGAAAGTCAATGACAGTGTTCAAGACACAGCAAACTACCAAGTAGTGTTAAAAAGAACTGATTCCACAAGATGGTGCTATACCATTTAATTTTGGACCACGTCTGGTGTGTTAGTGACTACCTTTAGGGGTTTCGTTTACCAACAGACTAAATTTATGAACCGTACATGCAAAACCGTGCTCACCAAAACTGTTCATGTGCACGGAAAAACTCATCTTGTGTAAATGTTGCGAAAAGTTACGAATACGACTTGTGTGTGTCTGTTTGAAGAAGCCATTCGTCATAATTTAGTGAAGCTTCATACTAACCTAGAAGTGTGTATAGCCAATTTGTTACACCTACAGATTTCCGAATGGAAGGATGTACGTAACTTGAAAAGTCTTGGATTTTTAGACTTGGACAAAAGAGGCCGCTGACTAACTGATGAAAGACAAGAATCTGACTTAGAGCCAAAAGTCATTAATGAAAGTGGAATTAGAACCTTCATTAGATGAGGAAAATACCTAATATTTGTTATAGAAACTTGACTTTTAAGCAGTGGAGAAGAAGCAGAAAAAAAGGAAAAAATATTACGAGCTCATGAGAGAAGTGTCGTATAGTATGAGATTACATCACTTGAGAGGTGATGGCAGATTAACTCCACAGAAATTAGAACGACGGAGACAGACCGTTCATATATATTAGATGTTACTCAGGTAATTGAGAATGTTGTACACTTACCTTTTTTTATATTGTGTTACAAAGGGTGACTATCGGGTACCTCAAAGAAAGTAAGGGAAAATCCGTTTGATTTGTAGAATGAAATCTCTCTAAGACGAGGGGATCGTATCCGATTGCAGTCAAAACACAACTTGTCATTTCGATGACAATTTAGGACAAAAGGAAAAAGAAATTCTAACTTTGGTTTACACGAAAAGGACATTAGCGTAAAGCAAGTATTAATTACATTGCTCAAGAATTTATTTCAGTCTCAATGCACACTATGTATTGTTGTTTAAACGTCAAGGAAATAGCTGTCAAATTCAAGTGTTAACCAAGCAGTTAGGAACAACTTGGCTAAATTATGAGTGCGAAGACGAAACTCAATTGCCACATGCATATTTACTCATCAATCAAAAACATACCACTACCAATTAGTATGATTGTGTACGAATTTGTCAAGACAAAAAGTACTGTAATTTACATACCACCTTCCTGTTTGTTGTCTGTCTAATAAAACTATAAAAATCACACACTTCCCTTCATTGTGATAGAATTTCACGCGACTTCCTTTCAATATCATCCTAGCTTCTACTGAACTGATTTGTGCAACGTTAGTCGTGGAAAAATGCTCACATGCGTACACATTTGTTATAAACTAGTTTTAAAGTGCTACGATAGTTAACTTTTATAGTTCTTCAATATCAAAATGCATCATTCACAAAGGGTCAAACAAAAAACCGTTTTTTTTTGGGGGGGGGGACGTGAAGTAGCTTTTGTCCTAATTAGCTGATCCATGAATTGATACGATAACCAAGAAACAAATTATTCTGAAATCATGTGGAAGTAGATCTTTATTCGTTCACTTTTAAAATGGGGTCATAATGCTGAAGCTAAAAATGTCAAGCCAGCTAAGATACAGACCTAAAAGAAGGGAGGTGGTGCAGGCAATTCACACTCTAAGAAGAAAATCCCCAAGAAAAAAATCTTCCGCGAGAAAAGATGTACTGTTGCTAGAACGCGCACGTACTAAAGAAACTCTCGCTCATTAATAGTCTATCCCGTCACTTCTAATGATTAAGCCTACCAAAACCAGACTTAAGACTAGTGTTTCCCAATTTAATGAAAATACTGAAATCCATTTCTAAAGAAACGTCTACTCCTTTGACATCTTCTTCTCCTAAGAAAAATCTACAAGACAGGACAGACATGTTATAACGTTTGTTGGATTTTAGCAAACAAGAACTGGCAAGATTAAATCCTTTTTAAACAGCTCATCGTCAAGTCGAGAATATTGTTATATTGGTATGACGTCCGGACAATCAGTGGAGACGAATTCAAGTACATACGAAGAACAAGTGTTATAAAAGATTCACTTCAATATTTTCCTCCAGAAGCAAAGATGTCATAAAGTTCACGCCATTATAATTGAAAACGTCCAATGAAACCTCTTCCAAAATAGAATAATGGGACTCCCTCCGCACCAAAGAGTTTGAATGTTTTATCAATAATCAATACTTACCGATCCAATGCTCCGATGCGAAAACAAATCAATCAAAAAGTACCTAAAGAAATCATCGATACCGTGAGTGAAATGATGTTTGAACATTTGAAAGAACTGTGCTTCTTACTAGGACACAGAAACAGCGATTAGGACGATAACGTCACTTTCTTCGCCAAATGGTGACAAAGAAAAAAAACAACAAAAAAAAAAAACTAATGTTTTTTCAACTATAAGGATTTCTACTTATGCTGAGAGGACCGATGTTAAAAGCGACTGCTCTTTTGTTAGGACCAATTGTTTGACATTTTTAGGACGAGTGATGAGATAATGAAGAAGGATATTTAAAGGTCATACCTTTCTGGAAAGACATAACACTTATACCCTTGGATCTTATGGAAGGACGAAAATTAAATTTTGTTTCTCACAAGCAACTCCCATGAGATAGACAGACATGGCGTAGGCAGAGGGTAGCCGCTTACTAGCCGTCCTAGTAAACTTGAACGACCCAATACATCGAGCCATTCCTGCATGAATTCGATAGGAAGATGATTTATTATCTCAGAAATTGCGTGTATAAGGTTCTTTTTTTTTTTTTTTTTTTCTTTTTTTTTAAATTTAATATGTTGACAGACGAAACGAAACTACAGCGTAGATGAAATTTGATCTGGAACTCGCCATTTGCATTACTAGTCACTTGACTACCCAACTCCACAACCTACATGTCCATGACATCAGCGGTCTAATAGTCACGTGATATAGAGTCCGATGTTGTTGTAAAAAAATCGAAAATATAAATGAAAGTCACGTCATGTTTGTAGAAAAACGAAAGAACACAAACTTCTCAACATATTTATTCTGAGAAGAAGGACCACAAAACGGTAACTGTCGTAGTAACCTGGAGAACGCCAGATTCACCAAGCAGAGAGCACGTCATTGCGATAGTCAACTGATACCAACAAAAACATAGAAGACGTGCTCAGTACTTGCTGAACCTGGCTTCCTCCAGGTTGCTTAGATACCAGCAGGTTTCTGGTCGTTGCTTTCCGAATAAATATGTTGAGAATTAAGTGTGCATTACAGTTTTTCTTTTACAAACATTATTTGACTTTCTGCTAATATTTTTTAATTTTGTGTACATCAGCATTGGAAATGGGTTTATTGTTTATTGTAAGCGGCTACCCTATGCCGACACTGTGCGGTGTCAGCGAATTCCAACTTTTCAATAGGCAAATGACTTTGACCCTACACTCCAAAATAAATATCCAAATATCAAAAATGGGTTGTGAAGGGTCAGGAGAAACTCGGATTACCAAGATCATGGACAAAATCCAACGGTCCTTTTCAGAGACACAATGATCTCTAAAAATAAAAATTTCTGCTCAAAATTCTATGTTTTATATTATATGTTTGCCTATGTCTGTGGTCACCACTAAACAAAAACTTAAAACCTCGCTCTTGTGTGTCATACTACGTTTGTGGATATAGTGTGTGTGTGTGTGTGTGTGTGTGTGTGTGTGTGTGTTAAAGACTCCTACCCTTGCTAGCGTGTGTGTGATAGTGCGTGTATATTTCATCCTCCTTCGTTTTCAGCCTACACCCTCTTGTGTGATAATATGTTTGTGTGTTTGTAAGAATTATGTGTGTAAAGCACTTCTATCCTTTTAATTTGTATAGTAGATGGTAGTAGTTACAACATACGGTGTGTTGGATGATAATCAAAAGATGGGTTTTGGATAGGCATGAAGAAGGTGTTGGATAGTACATTTGACCTTATAAATGTATGTCCCCATAGACTTTTCCCCTGTTAAATGCCCGTTTGACCCTATAATATCCCCCGATGTAAACCTGTGGACATTGTTAAAATGGGATTTTATGTATGACCTCCATCCCTCCAATCGCCCTCATATTACTACTTAGATCGCTCATAGAATGTGTAGGGCGGCGGAATTGTAGGCAAGAATGACCATACTTCGAAACGTTTTATGTACAACTTTTATATTCACAAAAGTGTATGCGCTTGTTAAAATAATAGCAGAATATGGTTGTGCTACCAAATCTCTAATTAGATGTTTCTTAGCTAGTTTGTTGTAGCAGTGGTGGCTGGTACAGAGGGAGTGGGACGGAGCCTACGCGTCACGCACTCTGCTGCTATTTGGGGTCTATTTTGCTGGTTGAAACCTTGCCTAAGACATAACATTCGTTTCAGAAACGTCTGTGATTCAAATATGGTAGACAATGCACACATTTCGTATGCATATATACTGAGCTAAGATATTTTCTTTTTACGACTACTATTACTGCTGCCTGATTTAAAGAGTTATTTAGCTGAGAGAGAGAGAGAGAGAGAGAGAGAGAGAGAGAGAGAGAGAGAGAGAGAGAGAGAGAGAGGCTACATTAAAGTTATCATACCTTAGAAGATACACTCTGACATTCTGAAGCCCTTTATTGTCTTCACATAGATAAAGTATAATAAAATAAAAACAATGGAATATTCAAGTGATAATTTTTCTATTATAATAACATAATGTCCATTATAGTCTTCCGAATATGTTGTATTGCTTACGGTCGCCAATACATCGATATTGTACCATTTGAAAATTACAGATGTTATCATCTGGCTATGGCGAATAAGGAGAAAGAAATATACAGTTTTCTGAAAACATTAGCGATTTCAATATATAATCCACTGATGGATTTTTATAGGAAAAAAATATTGTATATGGTATATATGCACTGTTCCGTATTATGCATGGAAATCGAATGTCCGGTGCCGAAGGTGAACTCTTGATATAATACTAACCGGAACTTCAGTTCCAAAAGTAGACATCTAATTTTAGTAACTGGGATTTTTAGTATGCAGTTGACTCATCGTGGAAATGAAAATAGATGAAAGTTTGAACGATTGAAGCTTGCAGTTGTAGGTATTTCGAAACACAAGAAGTTTGCAAGAATTTTATTTGTTTAGATGTTTACATAGGTACTTACTCCGAGTTTCCTTATCGATCCCACCCGTTTTAGATGACTTTTATTTTAACATTTATGTTGGGGTGTGGGCCCAATAAGTAGTTCTCCGTCTTTTTTTTCAGTCATTAATGGTGGCTGACACCAGTGATGTTATACAAAATGCGGAGTACTACTTATTGGTTTATAGTCAGACAGAGTGCCTTGAGTAGTGAAAAGTTACGATTCTCCGAAATCGCGTGCATGACGTTCGTTATGTACTTAATTCGTTGACAGACACGACGAACTGTGACCTGGTGTGATAGGATACTCGCTGTTTGCATTACTAGTCACATCTAAATCTCTAAGCCTGCATGTCATGAATTCAGAGGTCTAATAGTCACATGATACCAACAAAACCCCTTTTACAACGCTGTTTTTCCTCAAAATAAATTTCCTCGAAATATTAAATGAAAGTCATGTGATATTTGAATAGAAACGAAAGGACACATGATTCTCAACATATTTTGCCCCAGAACAACCATCATAAGCTTATCGTTATCACAGCACCTGAATAAAAAAAAGCCATATTGATCACGTCGAGAGCACATGCCAACACTTGATGAATCTGGATTTCTTCAGGTTGCTGTGACAGCAACAGGCTTGTGGTCATTGGTCATTCTTTCCATTCATGCACTGATGCAAAAGTTAGAATGGTTTTGTGATATGGAGATTAATATATTCTACTAGCTCAAGATAAATAGTAAACACAGTTAGGATTGAACAGATTCTAGAAGAGTGATAATATGAAAGGCAGAAAAAAGTGAAAGGTTCTACACTTTATTTTTGTTTCTTCATACTCAGACCAATCCAGTTACCTTGGCAGCAAAGAGGTAAGAGTACCATAATTTATGGCATAACCCTGAGAATCACTATGTCTTACTTGTAACTGATAACTGCATTTAGAATATGATGGTCGATAGCTCCAGCTTGTAGGACACCAAGTCAGGAGCTCTGCATTGGTTGTTGGCAAGTTGTTCCATGTCCCTCTACTATGCAGTCATAAGCAGAACTTTCATAAGCAGAACTTGTAGGAAATTTGTAGCTGCAGATATCTGTCTGAACATTTTGGTGTGATCAGTACTCATGAGAAGTGTGCACAGCTGTTGAATTCCTTGTTACTGACTTGCAGGTTGCACAACAGAAAGCTAAGGGTGTTATTTCCTTTCTTCACATCTTGTCTATGTGGCATCACCAACAGAGTTCTTTATAAAGTTCCACCCCAAGATACTTTCTTGCATCCTCAGTGGCTGGCTTGTGCCACTTGAGGGTGTAGTTACTATATGGACACTATAGAAGACTTCTTCCTGCAGACTCAAAGGCACTTCATTTCTCTGGGTAGATGGACATACCTTTGGTTCTTTCTAAAATAGACAGCAGATCCAGTTACAATTGGATAGAATCTTGCAGTCCTTGAAGTGCTGATTTCCTGGTAGATTACAGTAGTATGCTAACACTTTTGTGTTTAACTTTGCTTTAGATGGTAGGTCATTGTTGAACACCAGGAAGTGGACGGAGCCTAAATCACTCACTTGATGCACACCTCCAAGAAAAAGATTCTGAGTTTGATGTTGCTTCATCTACATTAACCCTATGGAATCTGTCAGCTAATCTCTGATCCATTTCAGAGCTTTACCACTGATGCCATGTTGATCCAACTTATAAAAGAGTTGCTTTGGGAACAAAAGCTTTACTAAAATCAATGACTGAAAGATTGTACTGCTTTTCTTTTATCTAAGGATCTGGCAAGCTCATCCACAAGGGTTTAAAGTTTCACAGCTTCATCTGGCATCGAAACTGCGCTCATCTGTTATTAGGATGCTGAAGTGGTCCAGATGACATTATCAGGAAGAGGAAATAAATTATGATTTGATTGGATTAACTTGATTGATTTGATTAGATTGGATTAACTTTATTAATTTGATTGGATTAACTGGATTGATTTGATTGGATTATCATTTGATCAAACACTGAGTTTTGCTTGTTTGTCTATCAAAAAATTAAGATGGACAGAAACTGGAAAATATAGTGACTCATGAGGCCAGGTGTCATAGTGGACAAGCTTTAATTATGTTTTATTGTTGAATAACTTGCTTCAACTGGCAAAACATTAAAACTTAATGTGTTTTAATTAATATATCATTCAGTAAGTACTTACTGGACATTATGATCAGTAATTTAATTTGTGCTTGGAATTACACCAGACTGAATAATGAGATGGAATAATTTTGTTATGTTAGATGTATTTGTGAACTCTTAATTCTTAAGTCCATCAGTCAAAAACTTTGGAGCAGAGACTGCTTGTAAAGAGGATATTGACTGACATTTTCTGTTGACAGATGTCTTCAGAATGTACAAAGTCACCAGCTGTGATGTTTATCCTTGATAAAACAGGATGTGCCTTGTAAAATTTTGTTTGATACATTAGTTTCATGCATGATGATCAGATTGAGTTTATTATGCTATAGACATGAGATATTTGATTCATATATGACTTAAATTCACAGTTGTATGGATATATTTTTACTTTAAAAATGATTTGAGGAATTAAAAAAAAGAATACCTTGAGAAGTTTAATGTACCAAATGTAATGGCGATACCATACAACATGTTATATGACCACTCATTCTGCCCAAAAATTGGTCTCTGAAGACAGGTGGTCTCTCATAACAGGTTGTACAAAATGACCACTTCCAAGGTCCAGTTTCAGAACAATTTAAAGTAAAAAGACTGCAATCACTGTACATATATTCTATTCTGTTTTAATAGTTCTTGCCAAAATATGGTATGCATTCATCTGAAAAGAGAGTGTGTGTGATTTAGATTTTTAATGTAGCTTTAACAACTTTTCAGTCATATCGCTATGATGTCTGCAGTGTGACAGTTTATAGTGATGTCTAGCACTGGGGCATCATGCCGCAGACATGTGATATGATGTCCCACCCAGTCACATTAACCTGACACCAGGTCGACCAGTCCTAACACTAACCTCTTAATGCTGAGCTCCAAGTGAGGCAGCTGTTAGTACCATTTTTTAAAGTCTTTGGTATGACTTGGCCGGGGTTCACACCCACAACCTCCCACATCCGAGGCGGATGCTCTAACCACTAGGCCACTGGAGCGGTCTCATTTGAAAAGAAAATTATATAGCAATAAAGATATACTTTTAACATTAAATTTGAAATCACATTTACATTGAAGATCACATGTACATGTATTAGCATATGAAATTGTTTCTGATTTGCTCCTTTTCCTTTATAACACTCTAAATTTGTTTTACTGATGTTTAAACCACTATTTTGCAAGTGGACTGCTTTTTTCAGTTCTTTCAGTTACAATAATTCTTTTCTTCAGCATTAAAATTTGCATCTTTTTTGTTGGAGGATGTTTTATTGTTATTAAGGTACTAGATGTTAACATTATTAGTGCTCAATTGTAATATCAACTGTAAAGGCAGTTTTAACTAGGCTGTTGGATAATATGAAAAATCTCTATATGTGCATTGCATATCTAACAGTTAATGGAATAAAAAGAAACAGTTATCTCATCCAGAAACAGAATCATTTACTCAGAGAAAAAAGTCAATGGCTTAATTCAAATTTTGTACAGGAATTATGCTCACATGCACATCCTGAATTTTGTCTTAAATAATGTCATGTCTTTATATCAATGGTTTTATAAACTTCTGGGATTCCTAAAAATAGACTGATCATGACTTGATGTTTATGAGGAATTGGGTTAACCTCTCCCCCTGACTCCCAGAGGGGGTTCACCCCAATTCCCTGACCAGGGAGCAGCCACCCTGCAGAGATGATCTCACTCCTGACACTTCAAGACTGATTGCAGTTCTGATGTTGCATAGCAGTCTCATTCCAAATCTAACACACAATGACAAATGTCCAAAAGTGAAGAATGCTGGAGAATTGAATAGATTTCTAGTATCTCTTTCCAGTGTCAGATAGACTAAATTGCACTCTGTCACTATGTAACATCAATTCCCAATGGGCAGGTAACTCATATTTCCATTTTTTAATATGCCATTAGTGTAAACCTACCACTGTTTGAATGCATATACTGTACATACTCACTGGTAAGTCAAGTCCAACTGCAAACTGCACAGACACATCTGCCATTGCATAGTTCTCAGCAGATCTGGGTCTTTACATTTTGTTGCAAATAATCAGTAGAACAAGCAACATAGACCCTGACCTGCATAATGTAATGGCAGACCAGGGTCTATGTTGTTTGCAGTTTGACTTAACTTATCAGTGAGTACATATGCTATTTATTGTTTTTGTTATTTTCTCCAATCAGTAGGATGTTAATTGATTATTACATGGATTTTTTTCTTCTTTCTTTACTTTGTTACTCCAATACATATCTACCCCTTGGATGTTTTCCATTTTCCTGTCACAAAAACCTTGCTAATGTATTTGCTTTTTTTTGATATTGAATGGATTAAAGTATCTGAAAATGGTCAGTTTATATATTGGTAGTAATTTGGTACTAATAAAACTGGTCAGTTTATTTGTTAGGTAGTGATTTGGTACTAATAAAAGTGGTCAGTTTATGTATTGGTAGTGATTTGGTAGTAACAAAGGTTGTCAGGTTTTGTATTGGTAGTGATTTAGTAAAAGGGTCATTTTACATATTAGTAGTGATTTGGTACTAGTAAAAGTG
Organism: Megalonaias nervosa; assembly: GCA_016617855.1. NCBI lineage: Eukaryota > Metazoa > Mollusca > Bivalvia > Unionida > Unionidae > Megalonaias > Megalonaias nervosa. Next base: position 18,713 of record JAECUM010015918.1, on the reverse strand, counting down.
GTCAGCTTCTGTACTAGGTAGTGATTTGGTACTAATAAAAGTGGTCTGTTTATGTATTGGCAGTGATTTGGTACTAACAAAAGGTCAGTTTATGTGTTGGTAGTGATTTGGTACTAATAAAAGTGGTCAGTTTATGTACCAGGTAGTGATTTGGTACTAGTAAAAGTGATCAGTTTATGTACTAGGTAGTGGTTTGGTACTAATAAAAGTGGTCAGTTTATATATTGGTAGAGATTTGGTACTAATAAAAGTCGTCAATTTATGTATTGGCAGTGATTTGGTACTAATAAAAGTGGTCAGTTTATGTATTGGTAGTGATTTATTACTAACAAAGGTGGTCAGGTTTTGTATTGGTGATGATTTGGTGCTAATAAAAGTGGTCAGTTTATGTATTGATAGTGATTTGCATGACATCCAAGCAAACCTAACAACTAGCTTACCTACTACAGCAGAACAACTTGATAACTGCCTGCGTTCATTGCTCGACAAACATGCCCCAGCAACCAAGTGCAGAGTAGCAATTCAGAAGTGTTCTCCGTGGTATAGCAGTGTTAGGGACCAGCTTTGCACTGCTAAAAGAGACCACCGTAAAGCTGAGAGGCTTTGGCTTTCCACCAGACTCACTATTCATAAGCAGATCTATGATGCCGCTAAGAAGAATGTCACAAACATAGTCCATGCAGCTAAATCAGCCCACTACAGTACTAAAATCATGGAAAGTTCCAGCTGCAAAGAGCTATTTGAGATTACTAACAAGCTGATGTCAAGGAACAAATGTACACCACTTCCAGCTACCTTCTCTCTAGTCAACCTTCCGGACTTGTTTGCAAATTTCTTCCGTGACAAAGTACAAACCATCAGAGATAAACTTGACAACACAATTTCAGTTGACTCGTTGTTACCACACAGTTGTGATACAGAATTTCAGCGGCAACCGTTAGCAGCATTTGAACCTGTCTCTATGGATTTAGTACGTACAATCGTGATGAAGAGTGCACCAAAGTCATGTGAACTGGATCCGATTCCGACGTCACTGCTGCTAGAGTGCTTGGATCCAATACTGCCTTCACTAACTGATGTTATTAATACCTCTCTCTCATCTGGGGAATTCCCATCATTTTACAAAACTGCCATTGTAAAGCCTCTGCTGAAGAAACCAACACTCGACCATAATGATTTAAAGAACTACCGCCAAGTTTCTAATCTCCCATTCATGTCAAAAATCTTAGAAAAAGTTGTTCTATCCCAACTTGTATCTCATCTGAATTCAAACAGTCTTTTTAGCAATGTACAGTCTGCATATCGCCCTTGCCACAGTATGGAAACTACTCTTCTGAAAGTAGTCAGTGACCTTCTCTCTGCTTTGGATGGCGGAAAGATTACAGTCCTCACTCTCCTTGACTTGTCTGCAGCATTTGACACTATAGACCATGATATATTACTTCACCGTCTCCAGCATGTATTTGGCATTCATGATACGGCCTTACTATGGTTCAAGTCCTACTTGGTCAACAGGACACAAATTGTGTCCACAAATGGAAAACACTCCAGCCCAGTTGATCTATGCTGTGGTGTTCCACAGGGGTCTGTTCTTGGACCTGTTCTCTTCATTCTATACACTCAGCCACTCTCAAGTGTCATAGATCATCATCCAGTGTCTCACCAATTGTATACTGATGACACCCAAATATACAAATCTAGCCATCCAGCTGAAGTTGAAGCGACCATCCAAGGCGTAGAGAGGTGCATTTCCGATGTGAAATCATGGATGACATGCAACAAGCTGCAGATGAATGATGATAAAACTGAAGCCATCCTGATTACAACACAAAGACTTTCTCATTCACATCCTTTACCTCAGACAATAAATATCAGCAACACCAACATTAAATTCACACAGTCAGTACGAAACCTAGGTGTTACTCTCGACAGTACTCTCTCATTGCACCAACATGTCATGAACATATGCAAGGCTGCATATTTTGAGCTGAGACGCATCAGCTCCATTCATAAGTATCTTTCAGTTGATGCCACTAAAACACTTGTGTGTTCCTTAGTACTTTCAAGACTGGACTATTGTAACTCAATTCTGTCTGGTTCGTCTCAATATCTACTTCAGAAACTTCAAAAGTTCAAAATACAGCTGCTCGGATCATCCTTAGAGTACCACGATCAGAGCACGCCTCTCCCCTGCTCTGTACCCTACACTGGCTATCGATACGATCCAGAATTAAACACAAAATTTGTTCTCTGTGCTACGTTTCACTGACGGGCTCCAGTCCAACATACCTATCTGACCTCACCCATGTGTATACACCTGCAAGATGCTTACGCTCCTCTTCTGACACTCGTATTCTCATCATTCCCACTATGAAGATGAAATCATATGGACAACGCTCTTTTGCATACCAGGGCCCAGCAACGTGGAACGAATTGCCCACTGCACTTAGACACAAAGACACAGTGATCTCATTCAAGAGCGCTCTTAAAAAACTCACCTATTTCAACTGCAAGAACAGACTTAAAGACCTAATAATGTATCCTTGCCTTAAATATTTACAGCATATTTTCTGTTTCTACTTTCGTGGTGTTTGTTTTAATTTTGTAATCATATCATTATATATGTTTTTTAAGTGTTGTCAAATGTTGTAAAGCGCTTAGAGCTTCTAAAGATTAGGCGCTATACAAAGTCCTCATTACTATTATTATTATTATTATTATTATTATTATAATTGTTTTGTCTTTAAGAAAACGTTTTATTGATTCCATTAAAAAGAACTCAATACTTGTATAAAAGTATAGATATTCAGTCGTAAAATCTTTGCAGCTCTAAGTCCAGTGGAGAAACAAAGAATGAAATCGTTTAAAAAGAGGTTCTGCCTTGGTGGAACTTAAAACTTCTTAAATACACCTATAATGTCAGTTGCAATATTTTCCATAGTATTTTTGGTGCAGTAAACGCACACGTCTACTATACACATTCATCTGATATACCTTTTTAAATACCATAAATGTAAAAGGTCTTTTTGCACAAAATGTTCCGCCAGAAAAAAAAATTCCGCCGACGTCTGGAAAAGTGATATATATCTCATAATCTAAGACGCTTGTCTGTTCATTGGCCTGTTCTGTATGAGCATGTATTAGATTGTCATGATGTCACATGCCTGAGGTTAGCTTCGGTCAAAGGCAACGTATGAAGTATAGACATTATTTATTTAACTGTAGAGTTATAAAATGCATACCACGTTGGATATCGGTTATTGATGATTAGACAGACTTGGATCCATGGTCTTTATTGTCTTAAAGCTTCATCAGATGAAGTGCCGAGCCCAAGAGGCTTTTAGTGGCATTTATTATTTTTTCTCCAGATGTGCCTTTGACTAACCGAACAAACTTCATTTTAGTAATGGTGTCAAAAGAGAACTTACGATCATAACATACTGTGTAAAAGCTTACATAAATTAAGAATTGCATTTGGACATTTAAATAGTATTTATTTTATTTCAGTTGTCAATTTTCAGAATCACACAAAATTGTCCAGATACTTTTACTCAAGAAGCATTGGATAATAGGATGCATTTACTCGAAAGGCATCAGCTTGGTTATATGTTCTCATGCTATTGTAAGAGTGCTTTTTTATTAATTTAATGGTTTGTTTTTCGTTTCCTGGTTTCCTCTTTCTTCTAGTTTTATTTTACATCTAATGAATGTCTAAAATAGGGTATCTGATTGAAGTGCGAAAATAAGTAATTTATTCGTTTGAATTTGTAAAGTTTCCGTGATATTCGTTTCTTGGATCGACTATTGTAAATTATGACAATGAAAAGCTGATATAAATCGATATGAGTGTGTATTTATTGCAACGGTAAAACATCTAGATCCATCTCTAAAGAACAGGATTTCTAAGTCGAAATATTTATTTAACCAGCCTTCACGGAAATAGTCTGTTTTATTTCACACACAAGATAGGTGAAATATTTGCAATATTCCTTTCAAGGATCAGAGTTTTATACAATAAAACTTGCATCTTTTTACATGTTTGTTCTTTAATCGTACAGCATATACTGAAGTACATAGGAACTTTAACATTAGAAAACATGCGATACTACAACAATGCAGGATAACTCAGACTCATTTATATAATTGTCTTGCAATGTTTGCAGTCATTTAAGACTTTTAATTCTTTTGTTTAATAATTCCAGTGTCTGAAAAATAGGATAATTATGCTTGGAGGAAAACTGCAATGTTTCGATATTTGTGTTGATTACATACAAAATACCTGAATAGGTACATACAGCTCATATGAGATATTATTGAAGAATGCAGAAATTCATACCGGTTTCTCGTAAAATATTTGTACCAGCATATGTTGAACGGAGCATGACATGAGTACCAAATGCAATGAAAGAGTGAAACAGCAGAAAATATCATTCGTTTTGTTAAAACTCAGAAGTTTCTGCAGCAAAACTTGCTTTCAAACTTTAATGAAACATTATTCCTTCTGATCGCTACAATCAAATAATCTCTGCTGCGATAATTTTAAAGTATCTCTCTAAGACCCCCGGATATTACATCTCATATGTAAATACATTTAATACAAGTGCATCAATGCAATTTGCGCCAGGTTATATTGATTTATAATTCAATAAGAGATAAAAGACTTCCGTCTGCATATTATTTGTAAAAAGTCATCTTCCCATCTATGATTTATTTGTAAAGTTGTTCTTGTGCATCCACCACCTATAATATACAATGTCAGATGTTATTTTGATAGAAATGGGAACATATCTAGAAATAATGAGCCAAGAGTCAAACGTAGTACTGATTAAAATATTAGCACAAATTGTTACCTACAATATTAAATTTAAATGTACATATCTTATGTCAGGTGTAGATTCGTGGCCGAGATAACACTCTTTCATTTAAATAAAATATGAAACCAATTATCACCTATTTCATTCGTGTTTGGCGCCCTTGTGTCTGTTACCAAAACAAAAGACTAGTCCAATTTTATAGAAATTTACTCCATAATAAACAGGTAAAGTTAAATATTAGCGATGAAAGACTCCGCGAACAAGTTCTCTAAGACCATATATATTCATTCAACACTTTTTCTGCTTTGAAAAACATGACCAGGTGCCTGTTCACGTCTATATATGTAATAAAATGATTCTAGGCTTTAAGAAAAGAATCAGCGATAATAGATGAAATACTTCAACTTTAATTATTTAATGTGGACTATACAATACTGTGTGTACATGCACTCGAAAATAACTCTGTGAAGTTTTCAGCATTATCAAATAAGGAAACATACAATACTCTCTTTTTATCATTTTATTATGCTAGCTTAAACTTTATATGAAGTATTTATATATTTATATTTATTATGAACAAATCGATCATATATATTCTAAGATTTATTATTATAAATCTTACGGAAATTACTTGGGTTATTTTTTGACATATGTAATGACGATGACACAGAGCAAAGTCTTCACTCAAAAAGATCAGAGAATGAAATAATAAAAGTATTACATTTGCATAAATGTAGCAAATCACATGGCGAAGACGGCCTTTAGGGAGAATTTTTATCTGCAAACAGGTATCTCACTGCATTGTGTAACACATCTCTCTGATGCTATTTCTACAATGGAACCTTTAGGTCACGATGGAAAAAGGATTTGCTTCTACCACTTTTGAAAAATACATCCTCTTTGAGGTAAACATTTATATAGGAACTAAGGTACCCGATACTTGATATAAATGATTTATTTCAACTTTACATGACACACTTAACATCCGGACTACCAACAATGATGCAATACCTGAACTGGAATCCGGTATGGTTATTCAACAGTGGATATGTTTGTAATGCAGTCAGAAATACATAAATTTTGTTGGAATAAAGAAGAATATAATGCCCGTATTTCTATTTTCAAAAGATATTTGAACCAGTCGATATAGAGAGGCTGTTTATGGCTGTTTAAATCTGCTTTAAAGACTTCTCAAGGTCATCTTGTTAAAATCAAGTAAGTAAATATTCCAAATGTAAGTTCGTTTTTTTTTTTTCTCGCTCTTTATACATGAGCTTTTTCTAATAATGAATGAAAATGGTGGAACTGGAATCTTTCTTGAGAATGAGTTGCAAAATCGTATTACATTATTTTGTTCGAATTACTTAAGTATGTTTGCTGATACTATCTTATATTACAAACATCAATAGACGCACCGTGGCCCTTGTGCATAAAATGTGGTCTTACTGTAAAGAAGGATAAGACAAATACCATTGTTTTATATAAACTTATTGTTAAAAGCTCTGGTTAATATTGAGATAATAACTTAGGCAACTTATTGTTCACACCTACTTTGTAAATATAGGTTTCGATTAAATGTTTGATAGTTCAGGATATTTACAATGCTGATTTAGTGTCCAATTTAGACAACGGATAATAAAGTGTAACTTGCTCATACCGTATGCAGAAGTAAATGGATGAGCCATTTGACGGAATAGGACGGATTTGATGGATATAGGAATTATAAAATCTTACAGAATGCGAAACATACATATATTTTGTTTAACCAACCAAATAAGACGAGAAAAGTCTCTTTATATATTAGGAGGTCTACCGTTTCATCAGCAAATTTCTAATTGATGAAAATTATATTTTCTGTCCTGGAAATATGGCAGGTATTGCTATCACTAGTGAAATTATATGTTACATGGAAATATTTTTGTGGATATGCAATTGGACTGATGAATGATTCACCTTTGTTGGTAAGTGTTTAAGTTTTCAGTTGCAATTGCATTATAATATTTGATCCAACTGGTGCGGATTGCAGGTGTTGGACAAAGAAGAAACCAGTTTGATATAACACCTTTCTGGCTTTTGCATGTTTTTGCAGTAGCACTTGTGAGAGTTTGGTTTTGTGTGGGCAGTGATGTATATTGCCTGCTTGTATGCAGATCTATCAAATCGCTTGATTTGTGTGTGTTTGTGTTTGTGCGTGCGCGTGTGTGTGTCAACATGTTTTGAATGGTGGTTTCACAGTTGGAGAGACCTTAAGTTGCTTCAAGAGTGAATTTCTTTTTTGTTATATATCTGCTATTGTTTGTCTTTTTTGTTTTGATTTTATAACAAATTCGTCAGGCACAGCAAAATACATCAGAGGGTTTCGTTGTAAAAGCAGTTAATAGCGCGTGGACACCATGAGTGAGACGACAGGTCTGAGATAAACAGACTGAGATACGTAAAGTAAGGTTAGCAAAACAGGATGATTTCTCCGTCACATGGGTGGGAATATAGTAATGTAGCTGCTATTGGCCCACGAAAGGAGAAGCAAGCGCATCAATTAGTTTCTTAATATAAAGTAATTTAACTGTTTTTATATTACTGTTAATTCATTATTTCTGTGGAGGCAATACCAGTCACAACAACAATAATAATATAACAAGAGTTACAAACAGTATTGCTTTTAGCTAAGTGACTGAATATTTAACTAAATAAACTAATGATGTTTGGGATACAGTGATCTGAACAACATAAAAATTGTATTTGTGTGTGTGCTACCAGTTTAGAGTCTTCTTGGTTTTAGTTGTTTCGTGTCATTTTTTGTTAGTCAACGCTTCCAGAAAGTTACTTTATCTTTGCTGGTGTATTAATTCCTTTTGCAGATGTTGGCAATTATAGTTAATATAATGCAACTGTAAGTATGGCCAGAAGAAAAGAAGTGTTCATTTCTGTTAACGGACACCTCTCAAGCGCATTTGTCGTCCAATAATATATCTTACGAATGATACTCATGTGTAGTATTGTGTGTGGGAGAGAGAAAAAGATGTAGAACTCCAGCTTGTCAAACGAATCATAAGTACAATGCGCTGGTTAAATGAAATAACCTATACATGATTCGTCATTAATAAATGCCTGCTATGAATTATGTGGGCAGCGAATAATAACGCATGGAAAACGTATAATAACAGCGTACAAAGGTCCAATATGTTTAACATTATACTTTAAGATCACATCTTTTAGTCAAAGAAGTCATGTTAAGTAAGATATTTGTTGCGATTCTAAATGGATCTTCTTGTCCTTGACTTATTTAAATATTGTCTCTCGAAATGAACGTAAATTATTTAGAAAATGTCAGGAAATTAATTGCTGCCCCCACAGCACATTAATCGCAGCGTCGTCCTCAGAATCTAATTCCCCAAAAACTAAGTATTGTATCATCTTTGTCATTAAGATTTCGAAAAAATACTATCATATGCATTCCGTCCGAGTCAGATCATCTAGCAATTTATCTCGTACTGTGTTTATGTCCTTAAGATACTGTACTATTTCCCTGCAATACAATAAAGATAAGTGGTGTTTACCCATAATCTTATTTCATCTATGGCAGAAAATACATCTTCAATAATCATAGGCATTTACGGAATCCTAAATCAAATCACCTAAAGGGAAAATACCTTCATTGCATGACCCAGACCTATAATTTATCCTACGACTGATGTTGTGTTACTTTATTCATCAAGATGAGAAGGCGATATATTTGTACATCAAATTGTGCCTATTCTCTTGTATAGATTTGTGTGTATTTGTGTGTATTTGTCTTTACTTGTTGAAAGTTGCCAAAAACTTAGAATTATTCACAATTGTATTTATTTACAATCTTTTTCACGCAATAAGGGGAAACCTCTATTAACATCCATTATGTGTCGTTTTGCATTTGACCCAGTCTGTATGATGCAATGTTTTGATTTGTATTACATACAATTACTTGGTTATATCGAGTTATCAACATATCGGGGATCTTGCAGGCTGGTAATAAGGACAATATATGGACTACTGCAGGATATACAAGGAACTGAAGTATGCTGGGTACTTTTATCAGTAATTAGGTAGTGATGAAGCTGAAAATGAGTTTGCTTGAAATTTATTTTCGTTTGCAAAAGATGAAATCACTCGCTTTTTTACCTACTACAACATATCTTTTAGAGAAGGTTTAAATGGCATAGCATCACGTGTGATTTTGATCCAATCATTCTGTCCATGTACGTTACAGTAAATAGTAATCTCCGTTGAGCATAACGCTAGCATATATTTCAGTGTCTAAAATTGTAGCCTGGAACAACATGTGCCTTATAATTTTCACAAGCAATAATAGCAGTGGTTCGCATAAAATTTGAATTAATATCCAGCAGACCATAACAACTGATAAATAAACCTTGGTAACTATACGATCTTCCAGCTTTTCCAACGATCTCTCAAGCTAATCCTCACAAGCGTATTCTCTCAATTGCAACAATTTGCTATACAGTCTCTCAAACTAGTACCCACCGGCTCGCTGATACGATCTCTGCAGCTGCCATGTTATCTAACTAGCCTTACGATCTTCCTACGTTCACCCTACGATTGATCCAGCTCTCATCAGCTTACACCCTACTATCTCACCAACTCAGCCTATTATCTCTCCAGCTCGCCTTATAATTTCTCAATCCCTACCTACAATATGTGAAGCTCGCCCAATGATTTCCCCTAGCTAATCATCTCCCATTTGCTTTCGATGTACGTCACTCGTTCTCGATTACTCGTTCTCAGCGACTATGAACTATGTGGCGATACATTATTGCAAGTATAAATATTTAAGCAATTTGATAATCTATTTGAGTGGTGAGTAAACCCTCTGGGACAGCTGTACTAAATGGCTACGTTCATTATGTATGTAATATATGAGAACCCTTGGCAAATAAGAGAACAATACAATTATATTATATACATACTCTAAAAGATGGTTTTGAGCAGTCGTGAAAAGTGATATCAAAGATTAACGTTTGATTCGTAAGTGAAAGACTTGCGTCATATACTACTCTCCATTCAAGTTCAGATATATTTGTTTGAATTAAATGTAACCTATACTTGTTTCTCAAACATATACTTATGCACGACATTATGACATTTACTTGTTCTATTTCAAAGAACGGTTTTCGGATGATAATCATATTAACAGTACATTAAGATGCATGTAGACAACACATGTACAATTAACAGTACTATTCTATGAATAGTTTGATGTTTAGTGTATATATCAAGCGAAGATGGATAAGTAAATAACACTACGAACATATTTGTTTAAATCAGATTTTAAAGAAAAACACCCAGAAGAACTGAATCGAATATATTTTGCATATTGCTTCATGGGATGTTAATGCCGCTGTACAACTCTTTGCCAGGAGAACATATGAAATCATGTGACTTTAATTATGCTAATAATTAAACAAATATCTGAAATTTGATCCACATTTTTCACTGGCTAATACGTGTACTAACTCACAACAGAACAGGTCTGAGGTTTGGGTTCTAGAGGTCAGAAATATGGTTATGCCTAATGTAACTACTCTGATGTTTTGGTGACATTGGTGCACGATCACCAACAAATACGGAATGAATGACGAAACAGAACCCACACACTCTCTATGAAGAGTTCTACATTAAGGCCGCCAGCCGCTAATATTTCCAATAATGGACATCTGTATATCACACAGAAGAGGAAATGGGCACATTTGTATTGAAAACGTCCCAGAAACATAACGTAAAGAGAAATTCTAAGGGAAAAAAAGGGGATAGGAACAGGAACAGAGAAGCATATATCCTCATGTACATGTTGAAAAGACTGAAAAACAACTCAAAAAAGAAAAGCCAAAATAGTGGAAGACATATCAACGTAATGAGTCAGCTTACATAATATGCTGACCAGTATTACTAAGTTTAAATACTCTTTTCTTGTTACAGATCTTACGAATCTAATACAAAGTGGTCCAAACTTAATTACAACTTGAAATGGCTGAAAACAACGATACTAATAGTTTGTTCATTTCCATAGAAACTAGAATTATAATAAGGAAAAAAATAGTTAATACTGTCCATATTTATCTTTTTTCAGTAAAATATAAAGCAAATTAAAGAAGAGAAAGTGGTGACATACAATGCATTTATTATCACCGGATGGTTATCACAAAACAGTGAAAATTTGTTTCCATAGAAGAATGCAATTTTTGTTAATGCAATAGTTTAAGGCAAGAGCATTCTTAAATGAGGCACACTGCGTGTTACACTTAGCCAAACACGTTAATCGAAACCCTGCTATGTTTGTTTGTTCATACAACACTCATGTTTTGCTCTAATTGTTGCGATAGATGGCTTGGCAACTTCCGTAGAACGAATAACGTTTATTGGTGGATTAACATCGCTATGTTCAGGAGCGTCTCGCAAATAATAATCAAATTTACTTCTCAATCCGTTGTATTTTACATTGTTGAAATCATGATACATGTACGGTTCCGGAAAGAATTACTTGTTTTGTGTTGTCTTCTTCTTTCTTTTATTTAAGAGCTGTGCCAGGTGAAGTTAATGATAGTGAAAGCATCATTTTCAATTATTTGTAATTTAAGCTTTTAACATTTGAAAGGTAAAGCTGTTTATTTGCACACTCACATGAACTTAAGTACGATTAGATTCTCTTAACATAATTTTTCATTTTTGCCAAAATTATGAAAGTGGTACGAATATGGAAGGAAATTAGTAGAATGAACATCGAGTGATTGCAATTGCCACAAACTTGTGCAGATGGATATTGTCGCTGCATCTGTATTTTTCTAGATGCTTCGGCTCTCTTCTCATTAACACTATAGCAAACATATGTCTTTTAAATACAGCAAGTATGGAATAATACTATCTTCGAAATAGAGCACGTGAAGAACTCTGATTTGCTACTATCAAGCCACGTTAAATCAAATTAATGACTCACATACTTGCTTGTTGCTCGCTTCAAAGAAAACAATATGTCAAGTCATGAGTATTTGCAATGATGCCATCAATTATATGAAGATCTGTCTCTGCCTACGATTATGACCAACCAGGGGGCCCAGAGTGACCTAGTGGTCTAGAGCGCTCACCGTTACGGATCACTGCCATCTCACCTCTGTCTGCGTGGGTTCGAGTCTCGGGTTCAGCTAATGTGGGTATGTGAGAAAGTTTGCCAGTAGTTTCTCGTGGGCCAGTGGTTCTATCCGGGGTTTACCAGAGTCCTTCCTCCGCCATTTAAACTGGCTACCATGTATAGTCTGTCTTGTGTTGATAGATGGCATAAACCCTACAAAAACAACAATAACGGTCAACCAGCGTTTAAGGTGTGATCACAAGGATAAAAGAAAGCCGTGTTTTAATTTTACATCCTATTGAAACATACCAATCATCAACATGATCCATATAAGACTTACATAAATATAACCTAATGAAGCTCATTAAGAATAGCTAGTATCACGCATTTTCTATGTTGGTAACCTTGACCATAAGTTCGAATACGATGCAGTGAGAACTGTACACACAATAAACCCATTTAAAATTTAATAAAGTATATGCAAATGAAAAACAATAGCCAAACGCTAAAAACAAATCTAATATGGCAGTGGCCCAAAGCAAAAATATTCTGGTATTTTGCCTGGCTTCATAATTAGACATCAATCTCCTATGTCTGCAACTTGACCATATGGACTAATCGTTTTTGCGAGTGTATCATGTCGAGGAATTAATTGCTCTTGCCTAATGTATACTGAAATATCCCTAGTATAATCCGAATATATCAATATTTATTAGAAAACGAAATTGTATCTGAGTCTGTTAAAGATCGTTTTGTAAACATAACGACATCTTTGGGAGAGTGCTTCATCCATACTCCACAATAATTTATAATATGATTTCGTTGCATTCCAACTTAATCGCATTGTTCAAGCAAAAATGGTAAATCTTAACCACATAATATTTTGAGCAATATATCGGTGCTATGCATTAAGATAATCTAAATAAGAAACTAAATGTGACCAATATCTACGTATACCGTTCGTTCTTGGTATCGGATCAAAATTATTTCTTCCAGTGAGTATCCATGAATGCAGTCCTATAAAGTTTTCAAATATTTGTCCCATTATTGGTGGTGATCAATGACTTAGGTTTAAACATTTCTTGATATTTATTTAAAGGATATTGCTTAATCTTTCGGATATGGTTATTGTAGTGTTATTCACTGTGTGTATTATTGCCACAGTTTACTGTGAAGAATCATGCATTGATACTGTCCCAAAAGTTAAATATGTTTCAAGTTGCTTTGTTTATATTTCCGTCTCTCTTAACAATGCCTAATAAAATTTGAAAACAACTTCGTTTTACAATGATACGTTAGATTAACTTATACTTTATTTGGATTTGTGTGCACTGGAAAGTTTAGTATCCAGAAGCAAACGTAGAGAGTACCTGTGAAAACTAACTGTGAACAAAGCCTTGGCAGTGGTTCATGAAAATCGGAAACGTCACATTTGTATTTCGCATTCTGCAAACGACTACCAATACCACAGACGTAACAATGTCTGTACATTTGCATATTTCATTATATTAAGGAATACAATTGTTTAGCGTTGATACTTCCAGAAAAAATTAAATTAATGCAATACATTTTAATAATATTAATTGAGTTCTGATGCGGGATGTTGCGGGTTCGAACCCCGGACGAGTCATACTAAAGGCTTATAAAAATGGCACTAACAGGTGTTCGCTAGGCGCTCAGCATTAAAAGGCTACTGTTAGGACTGGTCGGCTTGGTGTAAGGATAATGTGAATGGGTAGGACATCATGCAGAATGTTTGCGGCATGATACCCCGGTGCTAAACGTCACTATAAACTGCCACACTGATGAGATCTATATGACTGAAAAATTATTAAAGTTACGTTAAAACTCCAGAAATACACGCACACGCTTATATAGCTAACAACAATTTGTACTTATTGAAAGGTTATCAATAATAATTATATATTCAAACCATTACGTGTATCGCCTAAGCCCTGTTTAAGTAAGAGGAAATAAGAAATGTGAAATATATGTCAAAGAAATAAAATGTACTTTCTGCTGGATTTATTAACTTGAAAATAGGGAAGCTCCAAACTGAGGAATGTCTAACATAAAATATCTTCTTTTGTATTGTTATTTTGGTTGAGAGATTGATTGACAGAACGCAGCTTTCTAACCGAGACTGTTATTACATCCCCATAAACCATTTAATAAATGTTTAGTTGCACTTTTAATTATACATCATAAATGTTCAGATAAATATTTTGAAACAGGTGTCCATTGTTTCGATTATTTTCAAGTTCAGAATATCAAATTCATTGGATGATATAGGATCCATCATTATGTGAGCCACATTTCCCAGTGTCACTATGTACAATTTAATGTTATTTTTAAACTGTCATATCAAGCACAGTGTCCCTTCATGTACCTATACGGTTAAGAGCATATATCTTATTTCTTTTCCGGTCTTTCCTGGTAATTAAAACAAAGTGGAAGCTTACGATTGGCTTGAATGTTTCACATCAGTCTTGTGGCAATACCAAGCCATCATGCATCCATCAGAAAACATCAGGATTAGTTTTTCCTCCCACACAGAGATTTGGTACCTCCACAACATTGCTTAGATCCTCGTGTGAGAGATCGTCACCAGTGTTCAGTGAGACCACGCCTACCTAAATCTGTATTTGTATATTACATGATCGCCATTTCCAGCTGTTGTCATTACAGTGCTTTGCATGTTTGGTATGAAACATGGTTCTGGTCCTATTACTATGGGTAATTTGGGTTTGCTATTATATATTCTTACAACTCGCTGAGAATCTGACTGCACATAGGAAGTTCTCATTACATATTCGAACGGGTATATTGCACATTGCATCACAAATCAGTGCAAGAAAAAAGTTTTAACTGCTTTGAAAGTTTTCAATATTAAGTAATATACATTAAGTCTTGGGGTCTTAAAAATAATTTGATCGGAAATTTGTGCATCGATGGAGCATCAGCACCAGACACGTTCTGATGGCTATCAGACTCATAGGTCGCCATCAGAATTAAACATCTTTGGTGAGCAATGTTGAAATGTGTGGCATGCAGTTATCAACATTAGACGAGACTTTACCGCATACAAGCTAACTAACAGGGCACAAGTCACACTTACTGTTTACTGAACCCACGAATATATAGTAGTCAACTACTTATGACATATGTTATGTATATTTAATTTAATTGTTTGTTTGTTAGTTTTAATGTTGTTTTAAATTCCATTACATGCTCTTGTAATGTAGCATTGTTTACTAGATCTGACATTGTCCAGAATTGACTTTTTTTTACATTTTTGTAAAAGACTAATAGTAGAAACATTGTATATAGTTCCTGACCTCGTTTCAAAATCAGTGACGGTTTTGGTAAACAACTTTTTTTTTTATCTTTCTCAGAGTAAGAATCATTAAGTTAAGTCAAGGTCATACCTTGATTACTTGACAAATAGCATGTATCAATTGTTACAAACTTCTATTTTTTCCAGAACAATGAACTTTTGACCCTCATCGGGGAATCTGTTTTGCGTCTTAATTAGCGTATAACTGTTGTTTTTAATAGACGTTTTTTAGCTGGGCTCCAAACAATTGACACGTTAAGTTGTTATTATGTTGTGACCAGTTTGGGCTGAATTTTTATTTTATTGAAACCAAGTAATTCTTCTCCCTGGAAATACATAAGTGCTCCTACAAAATTCTTGGATACAGACATTTATTGGAAGTTATACTGAATTCAAAACTGGAATAATATTTTCTGTGATTCAGCAAGAAACTTTGCAATGTAGCACTTAGCCGACCACAAGAGACGTCATCGACTTCCATTTTGGATTACATCGTGACTCGAACTCAGTTTCATTCAGGACATTTTATTACCAGGACTTCTATTTTTCAATTCTTGGATTATTTTTGGATTTAATTCGTAAAACGGTAAGTTCTTATTTCTCGTTTTTCACTTGGTATTCTAGGGAAATGTGTTATTTCTTAAATTTTACAAAGCCTGCTGTCTTCACTCTTTTCTGTTACTTATTTTAAAAGCATAGACTCGTAACAAATAGTTTTCTTTTTTTTTCTTGTTTTGATGTATTGATCCTTGACTTAGATTTATATACGGTTGGTACTGATGGAAGATATATAAATTTTGCTTTAAAATTTTAGTATTACTGTATGATTCTCTGTGTATAATTTGGTTACAGAACACTGAAAAATCAGGCAGTTTGTCTGTCCCGGAGGTGGAATATGTGATGCATGGCGCGTTGCTTTGTTAACAGTTAAGCATAGAAAAACTATTCAAGATAACACATGACAGTAATTTAAATGCATTCTTCGATTAACATGTACTTTATTTAAATATGAAAATCTGTAAAGTTCATACTAAAAATCAAATGTAAAGAGCTTATAGAGAAATTAATTCAGTTCTGATAAGGAGAATGTGTATCTGGCTGGGAGGTTCAAATGTCGACATCTGACAGTACTGAGAGAAATAAAGGGGGCGGTCCATAAGTTTCCTGTCTAGACAGATTATCATGTACTGAATATTTCATCTGCATCCAATAAAGGGTTCCTTGTGTTTTGGACGGGCTTACATTCTGTTCGCTCTGAGTTACAGCTCACAGTGATTTAGATTCAATTCATCATAGTCAAGGGATTTAGATCGCGTTTCCTTTAAGTCGCGTTTCCTTATGGAAGTCAAGCAGTGAGATCTAAAATTGTAATACAAAATTGAACAACAAAGATTTACATTCATTGACCATGTTTTGGGAGCATCGCAATAATACTGGAAAAAGTTATGTGCAAGTCCAAAGCATTTCATATGTTATTAAATAAATCTCCTCATGTAAAGATTTAAGTTATTGCTATATTGAAGAAAGCTGTCTTTCGAAGCTTAAACCATATGATCACATGTCAGTACGGATAACACTGGAAAGTTTTTCAAGCTAGACGAGTTTGTACCCGTTGACAATGTTGATCACACACCAAAGGAAGCAATTTCAAAATATACAAACGTCCTGAAAATTCTTTCCGATTTGTTGCTAGAGGCATAACAACCTTGAAACAGCTTTGCATATTATATGGGATTCTCACACGTATTTGTACATACGTCTATTAGAGTACTCAGTTTGTGTCACTCTATTGCAAATATTACGGCAATCATCTCATGTTAATCTGTTTGAAACAGAAGATTAGAAACAGTTAAAGAGTTCGAAATTCTCCCAGGGATCAATATTGTTATCGTCGAAACCCGACTGTTATTTTTCAAACTGGATGCTATTCCCATTGAAACACTGAACGCTCAGCTGGAAGGTATACATGTATTTATGCACGTAATGATCTTGCCTGTTTGAATATGATCTAAATGTAAAGGCAAACCTTTAAAACGCTATGAAATTTTAATAATTTTTATTACTGTGGTACATCATCATTTTGTCTTTCATTGTCTTTAAATCAAACTTTGTCTTGGTTGAAATGATGCCAAGTAATTTTATTTGCAATAAACACATTCTATATGCAAGTTTTCAGGGATAGGTTAATAGCAGTTTTTGGTAACTGCGTGTCGAAACAAAGTGTATTTTAGAATACAGTCCATTAGAATATCAAACATCATTTCAGTAATATTAAAATCAATTAAACCTGAAGATCCCTACTAAATGTCTGACAACATTAACGGTTTAATATATCAAAATGAATTGATTGATCGATCTCCGTATACACTGATATATCAGAAGTCTAACACAAAGCAGCCTAGTTACTTTTCTGAAAACTGATATTGGTGCTGGGTGTTTTTGTTATGGAGTGTAGAGTGTTTTCAATCAGTGACTACACAATTTTCATTAAACTTTATGAGCATACCACATGTAGGAAAAGTCATTACATTAATACATTTGAAGCCGTATAAACAATTTTAATATTCATTTTAAACGAAAACGACTAAGGAGTGCACGCATCCAAACTGACATAATGGCCTATTTATTTGGTAGAATAAGATCGTGTATGACGCCATGATTGGAACAAGCCTAGTGGCCTCTATGTCCAAAATTATTTTTAATGGTAGCTATGATACAAATAAGATAATAATTTCATCTTTCAAACTCTTAATAATGAATCTGTCGCACATCTTTCCTACAAATGTTCAGAAACTGTCTGAACGTGGTCTAGATTTGTAAAACCGATTTATTCTGTGTATTGCTCAACAATGTGCCTGTATTCTTTAATCAGTTCAGTCTCAGTAACATACTACATGACATCAGAATTTAAAATAATACACCAATTTATGATAAGGTAACGATAGTTTTGGACCAAACAATATTTTTGGCTAATTCAATTATCTTTGTTACAATTGACGTGAGAATCTATCACGAAGGCAACTTTCTAATCAAAAAAATGTCTTACTTTGTTTATTCTGCAATATTGTTATAAGGATAAATTGATGTTTTGCCTGATGACACGTGTGATTGTTTCAAAACTATAATTGTTTCGTATCACACTGTGAGAATTTATTTTAATTGCACGATAGCTGCAATCATCTTCAAGCCATGCGCAACTTTGAAAAGAGGCAACGTAGGAGTGATACTATCCAAATAGTATGTAAATTGTTTCCATCACCAAAGCTAAAGAGTGTCATCTGAGTTTAGATTCTAAATCATCAAATTATATAAAATACATGCGATCACTTACTTCACCAATGTTGAAAAAAACTGTTATTAAAATGACCAAATCAATCGACCAATTCGTTAGGGACTACACGGTCTACAGACCAGGAAAAGACGTTAACTGCTGTAACATTAT
>JAECUM010015917.1:0-89535 GCA_016617855.1 Megalonaias nervosa | reverse complement strand
CGATGAATTTCAGTATGTCCTCGTCTAATTTTACCGTTATGTTTCTTCATTAACGATAATACTATTCCAAGAAATTCTTTGCCAGGATCAACCTGTAATAACTGTGGCCATCGCAAAGGTCCTCGCTGATAAATTCGTTCAAACGCAGATGAAACTTCAGACGCTGTCTTTGTTCATAATGGTTCAGCTTCTTTATATCTACTTGCAACGTCAACGACAGTTAATGCGTATTTGTATGTGCGTGACTGACGTTTACCAATTTTAATGGTATCGTGTGGTAAAAATAAAATATCTGCTTGATGAACCTCATTAGGGACGCTGACATCAAAATGTGTATATTGAATTTTTTTAGGTGGTGGTAGATAAATTTGCCATATTGCCTGTCGTGCTAACCACGCTGCAGCAACAGAACGTGAAACTTTTGCTGCTTCAGATAATTTAGTAATAGCTGATTTGCCTCTCCAATATCCTCTTGGGCTATAATAAATGGATTCCATTATAATATTTATATAATTAATTATCAGCCCCTAGCATTATTTTACCTTTCATGGCAGATTTTACTAGAAAAGTAGCTAATTTATCTCTGACAGATTTATTAGGTATAGAATTTAATGCATGAATCAATTTTACATCTGCGAGATGCCTTTGTTGTTAATCTTTACTTTTATACGCAACATCATGAACATGACACGCTTGATCAATCTTATTTACTGGATACTCTCCTGGTCTTGGTTGATCTTGATCATCAAGTCGGATGTCAAGTCGGGTTCCAGGACCACAATAATTATATCCTGGTAAGTGTTTCTCACCGGCATATTTAGCCCATGGTAATCCAGGTAATTTTCCTAATGATGCGGTTATATCTCCACCTGTCTTTGTCCCTGAATCAGACATGGAGATAAATTTATATTTTTTCGTGCCGCATTTCACACATTTACCTGTTAATACACGTCGTTTATTTTTTGTTATTATTGTTGTCAGTCCAGTAGTGGGTGTAGATAATCTACATCGAACACAATATAGACTCATGTTATTAATAATATGGATACAATAATTGATTTTTCGGCGACACGAAAACAGGAACCAGTAAAGCACCATCCAGCATTACCAAATTCGATAAGGATGATTATAATAGGTCCGTCTGGATCAGGTAAGACACAATTATTATTAAATTTAATAATGAGATGGCTTAGATGGAGCAAACTATATTTAATAGCGCCGTCTGTAGATGATCAGCACTGTTACGAAGTACTTAAGGATTTTAACGAGAAAGCGAAATCAGTTAATAAAGACGGAGACGATATTATTGATTTTATCACCGATATTGATGAAGCCCCGTCTGTAGATGACTTAGATGGATTCATTAATAATCTCGTAGTATACGATGATGTAATGCTGGACAAACAATCTAATCCAGCTAGAATATTTTCTCGAGGTCGTCACAAAAATACTGACATGATTTATGTTACACAACGATATACACAGATACCTAAAGTGATCAGAGATAACTGCAATATTTTGGTTGTGTTTAATGGAGTAGATAATTATACTCTACAGAATATTTATTATACTTGGTGTTCAGGGGACATGGACATGATTAAGTTTAAAAGCTTCTTTTCAAAAGCACAATCTGCTCCGTTCGGATTTATAAAAATAAATCTTCATGACCCAAGATCCAGATATCGTATAGGTCTGGATAAAATCTTTGGTTAATCTGTGATTAACTCTGCTCCTCCTCTGCTAGAGAATTATTTCCTCTTTCTATGTATGTCTGTATGTATGCATGTTTGTCTGTATTTTAATTTATCAAAAATAATCAGTAGATCCCAGCGATTACCCTTCAATGGAGCCCCTCGATAGCCTGTGTGACTTTCATGGGGTCCTTACATTGTCGTCTCTCTTATGACTTATTATGCGGCACGCCCATGTTCTGTTTCTTTTGGCTAACACCCTTTCTGGATGTTTATTTGGGGGCTCTTCCATGGGGTAGAGAGCTCAAGGTATACTACTGATTATTTTAGGGGGGGTAAATTTGCATAGACACACCTCCCGGCGAATTTCTAATCGACGAAAGCGAAATATTAGCAATTCAGAAGGTTGTCTAGGCATTGCGATTTCGATAAAACCCCCACGAAACCCCGGGGTAGAATTCCAAAATGGAATCCGACCACGTGATACGTGGTGGTTTATCGAAATCTCAGGGGATGCCTCCCCCCCTACTTATTAAAAGACGTGGGCGACCCGAACCCATCTCGGCGAGATCTGGGGTCGAACCGCAAACATCAGTGTTAAAGTTTCCAACAACTTTAGCATTGAGCTAACGAACTCGACTACAAAATATACGTTTTAGAAATTATTATATGTGGTTATTGTGCAATAGTATTTGATGTCTGATTTTACAAATAAATAAATATTTATAATTTTATTAAGATATTTGGCCATTTATATGTATGAATCGATTAAAATGTATTATATTTAAAATTAAAACACGGAAATAAACTGCACACAAATACCTGGACTATCGATAAACACAGCTATTGTTTGAACTACTACGTCACACGTCCTTGAAAAATCGGTACGCATACCTATCTCAGTACATGTTTGAAAGCCTATATTATGTATGACTCACTTCACACTGTATATACATGCAATAGCTGATCTGGATAAATTCATAGCAGCAGGGTGGGTGAACGACACTATAACATAAAAAACAAAAAATCAAAAATAAAAATAACAAAAATGAGCTAACCCAAACGATTTATTATCCGTTTTTCAAACTATACGGTAATAATAAAAGTTAGGAGGTTCGGTTTAGCGTTATTGGCCTTATTTTTCAGCCCTTGTATGAACCTTTATTTTGTAAAATAAGGTCAGGAAAAAAGTTGTAGGGTTCACCCACCCTGCTGCTAAAAACGTTAAGGGAAGGGATAATTACGTTAATATACAAGGGGAAAGGAGAAAGGAATAACTTAAAGAACTGGAGACCAATAACATTATTAAATACAGACTATAACATTTTAAGTAAGGTAATAACAAATAGAATTAAGAATTGTTTAAAGTACATAATAGATTTTAATCAAAGCTGTGGGGGAGTGGGGAGGAAAATTATAAACAATACATTATCAATAGCGGCAATAATAGATTTAGTTAAAAGTAGAAATGAAAAAGCGGTAATGTATCTTTTCGATCAAGAAAAGGCATTTGACAGGATTGAGCATGATTTTATATATCAGGTTTTATATAAATGTGGATTTGGAACTAATTTAGTAAAATGGATTAAAGCAATGTACAGAAATATAACATCTAAAATATTAGTTAATGGAGCCCTGACGGGAGAGATTCCGCTCGTAAGATCAGTCAGACAAGGTTGTCCATTGTCCATGGTACTCTATGCTATGGCAATAGAATCCCTGAACATAAACATAAAAAATAACTCAAATATTCAGGGAATAAGAATACCTAATATGAAAGAGGAATTCAAAACTATAGTACACGCAGATGATTGCACAAACTTTACCAGAGACGGGTATTCCTTTAAACATCTGCAAGAGGAATTCACAAAATTTGGAAAAGTCTCGGGATCGCTAATCAATCACAGCAAGACAGAAATTTTATTAATAGGAAACTGGCGTGGAAACCATCCAGGTCTCCCGCCAAACTTGATTAGAACTCATGTTAAAGCGTTAGGAATCACGTTTGGATTGAACTCAACTCAGAAGAACTATAGTGAGTTAATATCATAATTGGATGAGCAAATTGAAACTTGGTCGCACACCACGCTCAACTTAGTAGACCGAATACAAGTTGCTAAAACTTACCTATACAGTCAATTGAATTATATAATGAATACAACTCATCTAACAGAGGCCATGATCGGCAATACAGAAAGAAAGATAATGAGCTTTATTTGGGAGAACAAAATTCATTACTTAGCAAAAAAGTATGTCTGCAGGCCCAAAGAAAGGGGGGGGGATTAGACCTCCCAATTCTAAGTCTAAAGCAAAAAGCGAGAATCTTAAACAGTTTTAAAAACTTAGAAGAAAAACCAACTTACCCATGGCAAGCGATAAATATATATATATATATATATATATATATATATATATATATATATATATATATATATATATATATATATGGATACTTATGTAAATTTAATGAAAATATATATAGGAATAACTCACTCATAAAACTTTTGGAACCTCCAGGATATTTTAGAAGAATTAAGGATTTATTATATATTTATAGAAATAGAGTAGAAATATGGGATAAAACGAAAGATATATATAAGATTTTAACAGAACCGATTATAAATGAGAAACAAGAAATAGAAAGTAAATTCCCAATACTAAATTGGGATTTAATTTGGAAAAATTGGGTAGGCATAAAGACACCAGCCACCCAAAGTAGATTATTTTATTACCTACATGATAGATGGTTAACTGGAGAGGTGGCCTTTGTAAGGCATTTAACAAATACAATTCCAACTTGTAGATTTTGCAATAAACATATTGATTCAAAAATACATTTAATTCTAGAATGTATTAAAACCAAACCTGAAAGAGAAAAAATTCAAACCAAGATACTTAAAAAATATAGAACAAATACGAACCTTCATCTATTATATACAAATGAAATTAGTGATAAAGAAATATATGGAGAATTAATAAATTTTATAAATGGAATAATGAAAACAATAAGAGAATATAAATAAATGAAAATATATATAGGAATAACTCACTCATAAAACTTTTGGAACCTCCAGGATATTTTAGAAGAATTAAGGATTTATTATATATTTATAGAAATAGAGTAGAACTATGGGATAAAACGAAAGATATATATATATAAGATTTTAACAGAACCGATTATAAATGAGAAACAAGAAATAGAAAGTAAATTCCCAATACTAAATTGGGATTTAATTTGGAAAAATTGGGCAGGCATAAAGACACCAGCCACCCAAAGTAGATTATTTTATTACCTACATGATAGATGGTTAACTGGAGAGGTGGCCTTTGTAAGGCATTTAACAAATACAATTCCAACTTGTAGATTTTGCAATAAACATATTGATTCAAAAAAACATCTAATTCTAGAATGTATTAAAACCAAACCTGAAAGAGAAAAAATTCAAACCAAGATACTTAAAAAATATAGAACAAATACGAACCTTCATCTATTATATACAAATGAAATTAGTGATAAAGAGATATATGGAGAATTAATAAATTTTATAAATGGAATAATGAAAACAATAAGAGAATATAAATAATACCTGTAAGGTCTTACACACTTTACTTTTCTTGATCTCTCTATCATCTATTGCACACGCTAAAAGAAAACAGGGTTATAAGCTAGGGAAACCGGTATCGACAAAAGTCACAACCGGATTCCTGGAGCAGTAAAACCCATAAAATTAATAAAACTATGGAAATATTTGATCCTTTTGAAGCCAGCCCAACAATTAAACAAATGCAGACAAAACAAATAGCACCAACATATAGCACACAAAGGGCAATACAGATCTCTGGCAAAGATCACTAGAATTCAATGAGCGGTGACTCCCAGACCGGGGAAAAGCTCTTAGATACACTAGAATAGGAAAGGTGTTTAAACCCTAAAAACAAAATTATCTTAAAAAAGAAATTACTAAAACTATACAAATTGCACATACAATCTAAAGAAAACAAGAAAATATAAAAACTATTAATTTTCGGACTAGGGGGTCCCTCAGATGATGATGATTCTGAGAGGGACCACACCAATAACATTAAATATATTTGTTATATCTCATGTACGGTGTCGCTACTCTTAGAGAAATATAAACGTATTCTGTAGAATATTATCTGTTAAGTATTATTGTTTTATAAATCAATATAGATAATTTGACCGGACGATTTAAATTGAGAATGTCGTTGTGCAGATGCATATATTTTTTTAGCATAAAAAATAAATGTATATAAGTATTTTAATTAGAATGCGCAATACATGTCAGTTTGTGTTTTCTCTTATATATATATATATATATATATATATATATATATATATATATATATATATATATATATATATATATATATAATGTGGTTGTGTGTGTGTGTGTGTGTGTGTAACGAAGTATGATTATTTTCTTTTAAAAAATATCAAGATAGTTTAGTTTGTTAAAATTCGTTCAAATTTTTTTCCTAAAACCTATTCTATTTTACAACCTATAAAAATTGTCAAAAATATTTGTATCCTACTTAAATTATATATATATATATATATATATATATATATATATATATATATATATATGTGTGTGTGTGTGTGTGTGTGTGTGTGTGTGTGTGTGTGTGTGTGTGTATTACATAGTATCTACTTGTTGTTTGAAGAAAAAGAACTTGATACAACTATCGCAAAGTTGGGCCGAATTGTCTTTTAAGCTGGGATGAATTGTCTTAATTTGGGCCCAAGTCGGGCCGAATTGTCTTTGGGCCGAATTGCCTATAAGCCGACCATAGCAATAAATCTGTCACTGTTAACCGTAATCAATCCCATTTGCTGAATAATTTTTGATCCTAGGAGATTAATGTAACCATCTGGTACAACTACTAGAGTAGCAGTTGTTTCTTCCCCACTTCTCGGATTAATAATTTTAGATCAGCTTCTCCAAGTGGTTTCATGTGACTTATTCCACATTGTCGGCCTGACTTGTTCTTTACGAACATATTTCTTGCAGATTGTATTGATGTCGGCGCCGCCATTTAACTGGAAACGTACTTCACAATTGTTGACATTCATTAATGCAGAAATTCTACTTTTCTGACTAGTTTCTATGGTATTAAGCCAATTTTCATCACCGTCTGTTTGTTCTTCGCGCGTTCTACTAGCATTAACTACATGAATTTTCTTGCATTTCACCTTGAAATGATTCCTTCCTTTGCACACGTCGCATGTCTTGCCCCATGCCGGACACTTTTCCTTCTTAAACTCGTGTTTGCGTCCGCAGAAGTTACATTCCTTAAGTGAAACGCTGTCTTTACCCTGAACTGGTGAGGACAGTTTATTTCGTAGTTTGCCAATCTTAGGTTGACTGACATTATCTCTTTTCCTTTGGTATTGCGTTTGTGCTTTATTTCCTTTAGTTATTTTATTTACAGTCTGACTGCTAGAACTGGCTTCCCTCACTTCTTTTATATGTTTAATTGACTGCCCAAATGCACGACACATTTGTATGGTTTTGTCCAGGTATAACTTGTCTTCTCTGAGTAAGAGTTCCTGAAGTTTTCCTGTAACTGTGAAAACTATTTTATCTCTGATCATTCTATCCTTCTCGCTGAAATTACATCATGACGCTCTCATCCTAAGCTCAGATAGGAAGCTGTCGAAAGGTTCTTGGTACCTCATTTTTTCTGGGATTACAATATGTCTCAAGTTTTTTAAGTACCTTGCCGCGTTTGTTTTTGTCGCCATCTGCGTCCCACATAAATTGATCATAAATATCCAAAATATGCGGTCCTGCACAATGCAAAATTATGTCCGTTTGTACCTCATCCTCTTCATCAGTTGCTCCACTTGCAGTTAGGTGAATCTGCACCCGTCTTTTCCAATGCTTAAAGTTTTCCGAAACGTTCCCATCGGTTACATTTAATATTGACAGTAAGAGGAATGTGCTTAGGAGACCGTCGTCTATGTTGCCTTTAGTTTTCCCGCCACTGGTAGTACGTGACACTGTGATAAAGGATGCAAAATGCGTAACTTCTAAAATCAGTTTACCTCTAAAACTGCAGAATTATCGATGCGTCCTTAATTGGTCACCGCTGCCACCATGTTGATATATTGTCCACTAGTAGGTTTATTGGTGTGGTCCCTCTCAGATTAACATCATATGAGGGACACCCTAGTGTCGAAAGTGAAAGGATTTTACTGTGTCTTGTTTTTCTAGTATGTATGTGCTATTCGCGTTTCTTTTATTCAATTTTAGTTTTATAAATTTTGTCTAGGGATTAAACACCGTCCTTATTCTAGTGTTATAAATACAAAACTCCTCCTCCCTGGCTGGATTTGGAGTACATTTAAATTTTGTGATCCTTGCCAAGGATCTGTGATGCCCCGTGTATGCTATGTGTGTCTGCCATTTGTTGTGTAAGCTATGTTTGTGTTTTTGTAAGGGCTTTCTAAAAAGGTCAAATTCTCGTGGTTGTTGTTTACTTTTAGTGATTCCTTCACTCGGGAAATCATTTGTGATGTAGGGGACATGCCAGTCAGCTGCTTAACAGGCAGAATAAAACCAGACGTTGTTCTCAGAGCAATGCAACTTTTATTAGGTCAACATGTACATACTACACATTCCGTCATAGGCTAGTAACAGGCACCAGTCATGTGACTACACTGAGAAGCCGAATGAACTACTATGCTCTGTTTCAAAACAGGCTACATTAATTTTATTCAGCATATAGAAATTATTAGAGTATTTAACTTTGCATGGGAAGAACAGGGGTATACTATTTTCTTTTTGACATAAGTATTCTACATCAATAACCACATCCAAAGGCATATTGTTGAGATTTAAGAGACATAAAAAGAATAAAATTAATGGAGGATTTAAAGTTAAATTTTGTTTCCGATTTATGTTGCTGAAATGTTACTGGAGAAATCAACACACTAACATTTTTTCTTTGATTTAAATTCATTTAAGTGCAAAACTTCAGAAATGTCCAGGACACAAGAAAAGGATTTGTCTAAATTACAATTAAAATTTAAGGAATTAAAAATTTTCATGGAATCATTTATAAGTCTGATTAAACTAGATCTTAACAGTCCTACGTGGAGATCTGATGGACATCAATAAGAGGTAATAGTCTGTTGACTTTGTAGTTCACCAATCAAACCACAGCTTTCAAAGCTTTAAAAGTGGCACATATCATTCGGAACATATCATTACTAATGATACCTCTCCCAAACACGAATTTGTAATGGTTTATCCGATAGGCTACTAAAAATAAGTAGACTGGGTTTTCCAAAGGTCACTAAAAATGACCTTTTATCAGTGTCTGTCAGATGTCCATGTGGACTCGGATAAAAATTATTTTTCCTATATATTCTCTACTATTGTTTCTCAGTACTAAACATTCCATTGCGTCAAAACCCTATTAAATCATATGTTGATATACAATATCTTCAAAGATGAATTCACGGTGAAGTTCTTCTCCTAGGTTATTCGGCATTTCTTTGACAGGCTGGACTGTAAACAGAGCAATGTGCAATGGGTCACAGATTTTACTTCCGGATCAGAAACAATGCCTCATTACTCAATGTGCACTGTCGCCAAAATACATACGGACAACCACATCAGAGTGCTTATATTATAAAAAATAAACTATTTCTAAATCTAACTCTTGTATAACCACCAAAAACGAGAGAGGAAAAAAAGGTTCAAAAATAGACGGCTATATTCGAGGGTACTGAACCGGAAGTAACAATTGTGACACGAGTTCATGTGGGACTGTGGAGATCCGATTTTAATTAGATTGAATAAATCATTTTTATCCCTTCTGTTGCTAACACTATTCAAATTATTATGCAAATGCATATTGCTATTTACTTCAAATTTAGATGAAAGCTTTTTTCATTTGGGATTATTGAACATTTAAAATTTGCATGGAAGCTTATTTTAATTGGGGTTACTGAACATTTAAAATTTGCATGGAAGCTTATTTTAATTGGGATTATTGAACATTTAAAATTTGCATGGAAGCTTATTTTAATTGGGGTTATTTGAACATTTAAAATTTGCATGGAAGCTTGTTTTAATTGGGATTATTGAACATTTAAAATTTGCATGGAAGCTTATTTTAATTGGGGTTATTGAACATTTAAAACTTGGATGGAAGCTTATTTTACTTGGGGTTATTTGAACATTTAAAATTTGCATGGAAGCTTATTTTAATTGGGGTTATTGAACATTTAAAATTTGCATGGAAGCTTGTTTTAATTGTTGCTATTGAACATTTAAAATTTGCACGGAAGCTTGTTTTAATTGGGGCTATTGAACATTTAAAAAACTTGCATGGAAGCTTATTTTAATTCGGGTTATTGAACATTTTTATCTTTATAAACACAATATGCGTACTATCTTGTGTGACAGCATCAGAACTTTATATGTTTGGAGAAATTAACCTCGATTTAACGTTTTTTATACTCTTTAATATCTAGCAAGTTTTAGCTGATTTTGACAAAACTTTTAATGGTGTCATGTTAAGAGGTTCTCTTTCTATTTTTTACTCATTTAAATTTAAACTTCAGTTTCACTTTAAATTATTGCGCAGGCATGAACAACAATACCACGACCGCGATCGTCGCCTTACTCATCCCGTATTTTATATATTTCTTCCTTGTTGTGAAGCGAAACACATACAAAGTCAATCTTAACAAAAAACCATCCACTGGAATTGAAGTTATTGTGTGGAATATAAATTTTACTTTTTGGAACGGGGCGTGGTTGGGGTGTTTCTTTTGGAACCGTTACTTGGACCTTCAAATATAGTAAACCCCAAATCAATAATCCTCTTCTTTGATGTAGCAAAAATTACTAAATTTGCACCAAATCCGCCACTGCATCTTTAAGTCATTGTTTGGAAACCAATACGGAAGGACGTCCCAAATCTCAACCCTGTCCGCATCGATTACAGTCTCTGCTCGGTCTACGTGGGTATATGAGAAAGCTTGTCAATAGCTTCTTATGTGTCGGTGGTTCTTTCCAATGTGGGCATGTGATTAAGCTTGCCAGTAGCTCCCAGTATATCGGTGGGTTATTTTCCAACGTGGGCATGTGGGAGTAGCTTCCCGTGTTAAGGTGTGTTGTTCGCGTTGTTTTCTTGGTTTCTTCATCCATCAAATATACTGGGTGCCTAATATAGCCTATCATGTACTGAAATAAATGTCTTTACTCACACCCCACACCCCACCAACTCAGCCTTCCTGCCAGAACGGATATCACTAAACTATAATATTCCTCAACTTTCATTGGAGGTTTATAAAAACAAAATGCGAAACAAGAGAATTAAAATAAGGAAATAATTCTAAAAAAAATCCGTACCGACCCCGTAAAATCAGTTCAAATAATAGTGGTATGTTGTATTTATTAAACTGTATGTGCATTAATATAAAGAAATAGGCAGCGACCTTCTTCACGCTATCTCTTTTTAGGTGGACAATTCGAATACCTGCAGAATACAATCAGAACTTACCGAGAGGATCGTGAGTGGTTTTTCACGTTCCGCACGTGCAATAATATACCCGTTCCACACGTACGTGTCTCTTTCAACGATATTCAAGCGCTACCGTATAGAATGAACATAGGCACTATATGAAGTCTGAAATTATAGTTGTATTGAGTAATCAGTGTAACAATACAAAATTATTAAAGAACAGTTCAAAAACCCAATCACTATTACGTTTACACTAGTTTTATTATACATTAGGTGGCCCTAGTCTGAACTTACAATATTTTTGAATTTGCTATCGGATGACTACGACAGCAATTATGGTGTGTATATGAAATCAGCACTCTACTCCATGAATGACTCTAGAGTTTACTCTTCTCTGAGGGCTTAGCTTCTATAACAAGTACAATTTGACATTATGCATTGCATTGGTCCGTTATTTCAAACAACAACACCAATAATGCCGAATATTATCAGCATTTTGGGACTTTTTCATACAAAATAGTTGCTATTTTTCCAGTTGATGTATTTCATTACTGAATAATTCTAAACTGGAAAGAAAATTCACAAGCATCTAACGTCTGTAAAGCATATAATCCTTATTCGTCAAAATATAAGAGGATTTTATGTGTTGCGATATTTAATGCAGGAAAATTTTGTTTGCTAATTTATGAAAAATATTTTAAATTTCTCCATGAATTATATGTGCGGGTCCGGTAAACTGTCTTCCATGCGTTAGGAATGTATTATCGCATGTTTTCCAAAACGACTAAAAAAATTCTGAAAAACTGAAGACCCTTCTCTCTTGTATATGTTTCGTACAAAATATCTACATCGTGCATAATAAATCGTTTTAAAATTGTTCTTATTAATAGTATTGTTTAAGATCAACAAACTTTCATTAAAGATATGTATCTGGAGAAAATATCACCACTATGACTATATGCTTTACAAATAAAACTTGAACGATCAGGGTTTATTCTGCAGTTGTACTTTGAGAAAGCATTTGATGATTTAAATAAAATCAAAAATAAAAAATATTTGGGTTTCCACTTTATGTTCCTTTTGGATGGTGGATAAGGTTCACTCTGATAACTCGTTCTTGCGAGCGTACATTCCATTTCACCCATCTGAAGAGCAACTCTTATTTTTAATACACGTATTTTAATAAATCTTGGGATGCACATTTGGGTGAAGTTTGCCTCAAAATAAAACTGGAACTATTATCTACTTATTTAGGTGTTTTGAAGCATCGCTTAAAATCGTGCATAGACATTAGTTCTGGTATATATATATATATATATATATATATATATATATATATATATATATATATATATATATATATATATATAGACAGACAGACAGAGAGAGCGCCAGATTAAGGTCTTCCAGGGCCACGAGCACTGAAAATATTATTGCGTCCACCGCTTCCTACAAAATGTGAAACTAAAAGAACCCCAATATTAAAAGCTAAAATGGTGGGAAAATACCAGTGTTACCATATTTCCAAATCAAAATGTTCCTACATGCAGATCGAAATGGTCATATATAATTCATTCACTTTTATCGTCAACAATTAATTTGAATTTTTGGGGTGCCCCTGTTGGGCTCGTGCCTTAAGCACTTGCTTAGTGTGCTTAATGGGTAATCCGGCACTATCTGTATATATATATATATATATATATATATATATATATATATATATATATATATATATATATATATAGATAGATAGATAGGTAGATAAGGAAAATAAAAGAGAGAAGGATCAGTTGGACACAGTGAATATAGCTGTATGTAGTAAAAACAGATGGGCTATTTCGTGTCAGAGTAGCAAGTGACATGGTGACATCGACATAAACAGTATCACAATTAATTTGGAAAAAGGGAAATAAATTTTACAGTAGGCTTAAATACTAAGTGAAAATATCTTAAAATTTAAAAACAGAATAGAACGTTATGTAATTCAAGTCAGTGGTGGCATACTAAGCTCACACAACACATTTATTCCGAGGACCTATGTATGTACAGTATTCAATTCTCGTGCAATCAGTTATTGTCATCTGGCGCTCATGCAGCCTTTGCACCTATATTAATCATTACTTATCTGCGAGTAAGTGTATATGGTTAGACTATTCCTGAGTCGTCACCTTTTCAAAAGTGATACTGCCGTAAAGTCGAAGGTATGTGAAAAATCTTTAATTTATATGGCGAAATTATATTATTGCACCGTTCTAAAACGTATCGTCTTTTTGATTCATTCATAAAATATACATTTATTTATTTGCAGAGTAGTCTAATGCGCTCTTCAATTTGAATATGACAAGTCATCATCTAAAAGTCGCATTTAAACTCCACTTTGCCCCTTAAATAGTGTTCATTTGTTATTGGTCAAGTCAATGTTGTAGTGGTCCTGAAGACCCCTCAGTGGGCCTCCCTTACGTGCATATTCAATATCAAATATATTTGCTAGATCTTCTGCCAATGTAGAGGTTAATCCGCCCCAAATTATATACTCGTTTCTGTTTGCATTACTTTCGTCTGGTCCAGCTTACACAATTATTGACGTTTCTAACCTGTGCTCCAATTATCAGTTCCTTTATTTTTTTTCTCCACCTGTCGGTTTTGTTTGGTGTCGTTAAGGCTAACTTACATGCTTGTCAAATAGTCATTATTGTGCGGAGGTCTAATTACACCTTTATACTCTTGTTTTCCTTAATCTTGTATCCGGTTTAATTATCTTAGCTATCCATAACTGGTTCTTTTATAATATGAAATCTCGGGTCTTTCAAAAGAACATACTCAAGTCGCAAGAGTAAGATATTTTAAAACTTTTCATGTACGACATAAAACATATTGGGTAAACCAACCCAATCCAATGTCACTTTGGATATTTTTCAAATTCGAACAGTAATTTAATAAAGGTAACGTTTCCTCCCGATTTTTCCAAGTACAAAATAAGCCTTCAGAAATGCTAGCCTCTAGCTACAGAACTGCCTATATTCATGACAGTGGTTGGTGTTGAAGAGGTCTTGAGGATGGACTCTAGTCAAGCCGCTTCTGTCTTGATGGGTATGTATAGTGTCCTCCTTTTGTTTGTTCGAGGTGTATTTACACGTACTGTTAGAATATTCCTGTATCAAGACTGAACAATGGTGAATAAATTAATTTTTCTCACTTTAGACCCGTGTGGGATTCTGTCAACAGCTAGTCGTTGAATATACATGGTCATTTTCCGTTTTGTTTGTTTCGCCTCAAGGGACTCGATGACATCATGGTTTTTGAAATGCCTACATTTGTGTGCTTCAAATAGACGGTTAAATGCGCATATTCTGCGTAAACTAGTATTAAATTCGAATAATGACTATGTTTTACACAATTCCTAGCCGACCTGGTCTTCATTAATGAAATGTGCCCAAATCACAGTATTGATAATTCCTTGCATAAGAGACTCCACTTTTTTTTCGACTGCTGACACGGAAATGAAAACTCTGGGGATTTTCTATGAACTGGGCATAATCCTTTCACTGTCGCCATCTTGGTGTTCCATCAACTGGGTACTGTCTTCTTGTCGACATCTTGGTGTTAGATCAACTGGGTACAATCTTTCATTGTCGGCATCTTGCTGCAAATTTGCATCTGTGCAAAAGAAAATCATTAATAACGCACTTCTTTGCAGACATCTTTTCTAAAAGTTTAGAAAACGAGTTCAGTACACTCGCCAGAAAAGTTTTATTACAAGTCTAGTGTTTATACGGCCACCAAATACATGTACCACAAAGTGCTAGGTCATGTAAAGCTAGAACCTTCCTTGCAATCTACAATCCATTAAAAACCTTTCGTTGTGCAGTTCAAAGAGATATTTTCCTTTTCATGTATGGAGCTTTTAAAATGTGACAACGTTCGTACAGTACATCACTTTAATTTTTCTAAGAAAAAATACAATATGGGAAGATTTGGTTCAGTTATTTCTCATGACGTAAGGTCATGTGTGATAGAATGCGAGCGAGCTGATGTACAATGTACACGTCTGACCTCGACGAGAAGTAGCAGTACCAATATTTATAGGTTACTGCATTTATATGGGAAAATGTCAACGAGTTTTTCGGAAAATACATCACTACTTTGCGGAGCGCAGTATTTTTCAGGAAAAAAACGAGTTCATATTTTCCCATACAAATGCAGTAACCTTTCTTATTATATGCTCATTTTCTTTAATTATCGAAGGTTTAATAATAGACATTACAAGAAACAATGTAATTGAATTCTTTATTCCAAAATAAATTCACAGAACCGTAGATTCATCGATACACAATAACAGTATTCATGCGCACATAGCTCCGCCCAGCGAATTTCGACTTGGTTGCACGCTCTACGTCATTTTAAAAGAATTGTCTTCTTGGTCTTAAAATTGACATTTAGAGTCATATTGTGAATGAATGCGCATGAATTGTTTCTATGTCGATAAACACGTCCATAAATGTAAGTATATTTATTACCATTCTTATTACCCGCTAAAGAAAACGTACTTATGCCCCGTCACTTGCATCTCGCCGTTGAAGGGAGCCCCAGCTATGACCTGTATCATTTAGTGTCACTAGCCTAACATTGTATCATAAGTGACACGGGGATAATTGAAAAGCAGCTGTTGTGACACTTCATTTACTCAGCTGAAATACTTTTTCATCATTAACTTTATCATCTATACTTTCAAATCAATGAAACGGCTGCTTTAGTCCATTCACAAATTAAACCAAAACCTAAAACCTCTACTACATGAGTGTACATGGTTTGTTTACAAAATAGTTCTTCATACATTATACTGTCTTTAGGCACACGTGTCGTGCATGTGCATGCAATATAACGGTGCTCAGTATCGTAAAATATTGCACCATTCTGACAATGTAAAGATAATGGAGACAAAATGAGCATATAATTTCATTTAGCAAACATTTGTTTGCGAGACAACTCTATGTCGAATCACATTCTTAGATTCTGTAAAATTTTCACATAAATATACATTGATATTTTTCGTCTGCGTTAAAACTCCATCACTCCTAACTTGAATGTTTCTCTCATTTATGTTGTTGTAACACTATGGGGAATTAGAATGATGGCATTGGTACAGTATAACATTTACGAACGACGAGGACTAGTAACTTGGATGTCCGAGTTTATAAATTTTGGCACTATTTTGAAACGAGCGAAATACACATCAGAAACATTAGAATATAAATTTGTAACGTCATACACCTAGAAAGAAACGATCGAATTTCGAACTCCAATCAAAAGAGTACTAAATGTACGTTGTTCAAGTAGCACATTTCGTGTTCGAGCGAATACCAAGTTTGCAAAATGGTCAGTATATTCAGGGAACAAAAGTGCTAAAAGAACGAAGTTTGTTCTCTGGTTAGTTACAGTAGTAAGCTAAATCTCGAGTACCACCACATAATACTGACTGGGTCTTTCCTATGCCTACAAGTGCATATCACACTGACAATTGGGTTCCTTTCCCATGCCTACAAGCGCATGCCATACTGACAATTGGGTTCATTTCTTATGCCTACAAGCGCAATATCTAGAGGCAGGGCTACTATTGGATATACCTTTTTCAGGCTTACGGCAAAATAAGATTTATTTATGGCCGGAATGATTTAACACTTCAACATAAGCTCTATCGAGATTTTAACCAACGTCAATAAAACGAACCAGTCGTTAAAGCAAGCAGGAGTTGCAAGACATGGAGACAATTATGCATAGATGCAATTGGACAAAACACGTAGCGCATAGCTTGAAACCTGAGCAAGCCAAGCATTTTAAAAGACACTGATTAAAAGTGAAATTAGTATCGGGATAAATTTAAAGCAATTTGGTGGTTATGAAATTAAGACCATTTACAGCACATAGCCTGCACATGGCAGCCAGTATATCTGGTGGAGTAAGATCCAGGGAAAACCCCGGAAAGAACCACTGACCCATTGGAAGCTACTGGCAATCTGTCCATCATACCCACATTGGCCAAGCCCGAGACTCGAAATAATGCGGACGGAGGCAAGATGTTAGCGTGACTTTTCAAAATTGTCTAGAATAAATGTGACATAAGTCGAACAGGATTTAGGCGGCTACTGGATTAATATTCCTAGCAGATCCTACTCCATCTTGTCTTGCCTGCGAATGGCGAGACGTACCAATAAATTTTCTGGCCTGTGGCGAATACGATATCGCCACTGTAGACAATGCTCAAGTCCTGCGGTAAAGTAATTGAAATTTGTACATTTTCTTTTGTATCTGTTGCTGCATCAACTTTTAACTATGGTACAATATCAGAACTGTGAAACATGCCTTAGCGGACACATCCATCCATATACATGACACCTGCTCTTGTCAGACAATATAAAAGCCCCTTTTCTGAATTCCTTCCCATGTTGAACTATATATAAAATCTAACTGTGCATTGAGGATACCTTCTTAAGGTTCAATGAAATTTCGCTATTTAACATTTGCAACTGGATAAGCCAGGATCCCAGCTATATAATGTAATCATAAACACAGTCCACAGGCGAAAACGGGCATTTCGAGAAATACTTGTTTTCGAACAACTATTGCATAGTCGTTAGAGATAAACTTGACATTAGTCTTCACGGAGACCGCTGATCTTGGATAGACTATGTCCATTTTTGCACCATCGTAAAATCGAAAATCAACTTGGAACTGCAGAGGTACAAAGTGAGCAAGTCACACCTGCGTCGTCTCGTTTTAATAGAAACGGAATCGGTAAAAACTGACAAAAATTGCTACTATTATGTTTTGCAGTGCATTTGGACTGTACGAACGGTGTTGGGCATCAAAGATGAAGTTGTCATTTGTCTTGGTGGTGATATTTTATGCAGGTGAGTGTATTACTGGTTTAAATATTGCTGATAATCATAACATAGTTCATATATCAATGCATAGGGCCAAGTCCTCGCAAATATTGCTTGCTAACGTAGAGGAGTAACAATTTCCGAAGTCACCTAGTTGTAATGTTCCATTTCCTTCATGGAATCTCACATAATATAAGAAACACTTGTTAACAAATGCAAACAGTAAGCCGTGACACGCGTTAGTTGCCTATACTAGTTTTACTCGACCGTTCTCTTTAGCACCAGACTTTTCTACCTGTCTTATTTTCACTCAAAATGAGCATTAAATGTTTTTAAACAGTTCAAAATGCATAATTTGTTCTAACAAAAACAATATTGAATTAAAGTTCTTTGGAATTCTATTTTATATGCTGAGGTAAATGTAGATTGTACCACCTCCTGTTTCAGTTTGATTTCATTGCATTGATTTTCTGTACTCCGGTGGAAATAAAGGGGCTAACTACAGGTCGTATTTGATCGTGAACTTGATCTGTAATTTCTAGGATAAAGCTGCAAGCACACATGAAAGCACTGGGAAGATCTGTAAATTTGACCATCAGCCTCTCCATCGTTTTGTGGCCTGATTAGTTCATAGGTTGGCTGCCTTCAAAAGCTCGTTGGGATATAAAGCTACAGTCTAGTCTGTCCTGGAGGTGTCCGCTGTTTAATAATCCACCCGTCGTAAACTTACTCATTTTTCTGGATGCAATTTTACTTGTGCAGAAATAATCCCACCACCTATCATAGAATACATCTTTTCTAA
Organism: Megalonaias nervosa; assembly: GCA_016617855.1. Lineage (NCBI taxonomy): Eukaryota > Metazoa > Mollusca > Bivalvia > Unionida > Unionidae > Megalonaias > Megalonaias nervosa. Next base: position 70,657 of record JAECUM010015917.1, on the reverse strand, counting down.
CTTTCCGCCGATAGCTGCTTATGACAAGCTGGACTTTTGTTCGGTTTCACCTAGGTCAAAAACTTGCGGAATACATAGGCTGTTTGGCAGTGGTTAGCTGCAAATCGAATTGTTTCAAGAAGTCGGAGCAGCTCCGAGAAGAAAATGAACAGCGAGTTAAGCGTTTTTGGAGCTATTCATTGCATTTGCGAACCCTTGCTCCGGGAAAAACTATTTAAACTTGTTTTAAATTCTATGCTACAGTCTTCAAGAATACATTCGATTCGAGACAATTATTTGCCTCTAACTTTGTAAGTAAACGATTATCAAAACGGTGTTACGTAGCAAAGACACTAAATTATTAGCTATTTATCTCGTCATTTTAATCGGTCCCAGTTTGAGCATGCACTTTGGTCCATTGCATCAGTCGATTGAAAAGATTGCAGAAAAGTCGAGGGATCAAACTATATCTGTGATACAGGATGGTGAAGTTGGGTAGTGTTCGAAACCACAACCCGAAAGGTAGTTAATCCGGCATGCTTATCAACCAATTTTCAATAACTAGCAATTTTAATAGTCGTTTTTGAAGATGCATATGAATTCCAGAAAACCAAACTGTGATAAAGACGTTTATTTTAGGACTACATTCCTTAAAAGACCAGTCCAGTATTTGCAAGCTACTTAAAAAAATTCCAGTGATTTTCATTTTATATTTGTAAATTGTTTATCCCTTCTAGTCAGTGGCAGAAATGGTAAGGCGGCAAATTTATATTTTTGAAGTATCTGACTAATTCATTATTTATTAAGGTATTATGCAGTATTAATTGGTCAACTTGAATTTTGAAACCGAGCATGGCAGGGACGAAGTAGAACGTGTAAAGCGTGGGTACTGAAGCATGAAGTCGTCAACCTGAAAGATGCACCTTATACAGTGCATTAAATCATCTTGTTCAGCATAAATTTGATGCCATTTGACATTATTACGTTGAAGATGATCTAGGAGTTGAAATCTTGTTGGCCAGTCGGCCAAGTTCTTGAACACAAAACGAGCTTATATACTAGCTTTTACCTGGCACAATGCAGGTCAACTTGCGCATTCGCTGGCGGCCACATAGTCGTGGTGGTTGCAGTCGTCGTCATTGTCGTTGTTTTCGGTTGATGTTGGTCTCTTGTTCAGTCCATATCATTTCCATCATTGTCGTGAAACTGTACTTTTCTAACGACGGCTACACCAGTGTTGCCAAGATTAATCAGTACTACACCCTGTCCAGTTCTATACCTTTATAGCAAACGAAGGTTTGGACATTTCATGATTTATTTACTATGTTCGGAAGAAGTTTGCAAAGAAAGTCGCCCACCACTCTCGCCTGTAGCAAGATGGTAAGAGTTTTAGGCTTTATACACTGGCTTGTTTCACAAGGTTTTATGAGCAAAGTCTCTGTAGATAACCAGTCGACAGGTCCCACGCGCCATTTGTAAGAATGAATGTGGGTGAGTGACATTGCTAACTCGACACTCTAAAATTCTTGCAACGATATAGGCGTGAAACGACAAATATCGACTGAATTGGACAATTGCTTTTGTTTTAAATGTTTTCTTCATACGCATTTATATGGACACGTGTTATTAACTATAAGTAACTGGGCTCTCGGTCGTTTATCAAGTCCTCGTGCATTATCCGACCAATCCTAACCGGTGTGAGATACAATTTCTGAAAATAAACTGGGCCCAGTAATGCAACGTCTCGTGTGCTGTGTGACCGTAGTTTCAATGTTGTTAGCTGGGGTAATGTCATGGCCAACTAGATTCAATTTTATTTCACTCGTCTTTCTTCCGTCAACACCAGCGAAACGTAGTTCATTTCTTGAAACATTTAATTCAAATATGATAAAGCGACTATTATCGTTACGTTTAGACTGGTTATCGTTATGTTTAGACGTTTGCCAGAAAGCACGAGAAAGATTAAACCCCAAGGTACTTCTGCGAGTTCAAATACGTTCCATTGTTGATGCAAATGGAAATATTTACTTGGTGTCGAGCTGTTTCTTTTTGCTCGCCCGAACAGTATGTGGAAAAGGAAAATTATGGTAAATTAGTACGTCTGATGGGTATCATATTGCGTGTAACGGCGATGGGAATGGAAGAAACTCCTGTGCAATAGATTTTGCTACTGCACCGCCTGCCACAGCCCTGGTAAATGTTGACTGCTCCATTAAAACTGGTTAACCGATTTTCGATGTCCCTTCTAGAATCTCGAATAAGTAGTGTTAGCCTTGTCTCAGTCTGTCGGTCCGTCCATCGGGTTGTTTGCGTGTAGATCTGTGTGGAGACTGTTTCATGAGCCCGTTTCTGTTATTCTTCGTTTTCTAGCACACTTGACCGTAAGGACATGGGGGCCGGGAGTGGCTTGTTTTTTGGCCTTGAATCGTCTGTCGTCCATCCTTAAACAATTGCTATTTTCCACCTTTCAAATAAACACTAAACCAAATTTTAATCAAACTTGGTAGGCATCTTTATGACACGAGTGCCCATCATATTTTTACAAATGATGACTATCTGCTGTCAAGTATTGCCGCACTTACTAAAATGGAAAATTAAACAACTTTTGAACATGACCGCTCAACAGAATTCGACCAAAGTTGTCAGAAAGCATTCTTGAGCTTTGCAGGTTTTACAGATTAAAAATAGGACATTTGAATAACGTCTTAGACCACTCGACACAATTTAATAAAGGTTAACAAATCAGTCTGGTGTAAAGGGATGTCAGGTTTGTACAAATGATACCAGTCTATTATCAAACATGGCCTCCTTTAATAAAAAGCGAATTTTTAAAACGAATATACTTGGAAAAAAGCTGAACAGAATCTGACAAAATTGTACAGAAAGCACTCCATCATGAAGCTATTGATTTTTGGTTCTATATAGAATATACCTCTGCCATGAAATATAGATGCCGTTACTAAAATAGAAAAAAAATTTAAATGACTATTTAAAACGGAGCTCTATTTAACCAAATTTGACAGAAAGCAGACTGACGTGAACGGATTTAAAACTGAAACGAGTAATGCCTATTCACCAAAACAAACTTAACATGCTCTACAAAATCGTTTAACAGAAGTATACAGTATTGAACATGAATCATCCAACTTGATGTCATTCAGAATTTAAACAAATGATGCCGATTCTGTAACAACCATGGTCACGTTACTAAACGATACATTAACAAATCTCTCAAACCGCAAAATACTTTTTACTAACGTTGATAGAAAGCAACAAGGGATAAAACTTTAAAACTGGAAAGATGCTGTGCGATCCAATATGTATGAAGGTAAACAATGGAGAAAAAGCTTGAAACAATTTTCATCGTATATGCAGTGAACAGCAAAGGAAAAAATTTGAGGAGTGTCCTTCAAACCCAAATTAACTACTCTTGTAATGGGGTGTTCCGCAGATGTCCGGCAGGTGAGTAATTTTGGGCCGGCTTGAACCTCTTATTTTAGGTTGAACACTTTCGTATACCATTTACATCTACGGAAGACTCCAGACAACTGACCTGAAGGTGGTATTTTGAATTGTTTTTTCTTTGTTTGGATTAGAGTACACATCTTTAAATTTTTAATATCACAGATCATATCTTGCCAACTGAAGGACGATGTACAAGCGGAGAGATCTTCCCGGACTCGTCCGACGACACTTGCAAGAAATATTTTGTTTGCAAGAAAGGTCAGCTTGTGAAGCAAACCTGCTTCAGAGATTTCGTATACAGCAAAACGATAAACACGTGTGTACCACCATCTAGTTCCTACAACGACTGCCAAGGTAAGAGAACATGGAGGTAACGATACAGCTTCACATCCGGAAGTATCGACATTTTTTTTTTTTTTTTTGTAGTTTGCATCCCAATCATATGCAATGTGAAAACTAAACACCATTGTAATTTTGAATAATTCTCATTTTCAATAATTCTAACAATTACAAGTTTGTGTGTGTGTGTGTGTGTGTGTGTGTGTGTGTGTGTGTGTGATTTGGATTTTTAACGTAGCTTTAACAATTTTTCAGTTGCATCGCTACGATATCTGCAGTTTGTCAGTTTATAGTGATGTCGGACACTGGGGCATAATGACGCAGACGTGTAGCATGATGTCCCACCCAGTCACATTATCCTGGCGCCAGGCCGACCAGTCCTAACACTAACCTCTTAATGCTGAGCGCCAAGCAAGGCAGCTGTTAGTTCATTTTTATAAGTCTTTGGTGTGACTCGGCCGGTGTTCGAACCTGCGACCTCCCACATCCGAGGCGGACGGTCTAACCACTAGGCCACCGGAGCAGTCGACATGTTTTTGAGGTTACTGGATAAAAGACGTTAAAAAAAATTTAGAAAATTTTCCTTGTCTTTAAATTGCATCATTTGATGGTTAGTTGCAACGACGATAAACACTGTATAGATGTTTAAATGGTCCCTATGCAAGTGTTGAAATAGTAATTTATTGTGAAAACAAAATCGACCGCGTCAATAGTTATTCACATTGAAATAAGCACTCGGTATGTATTGTGATCAGTATTGTATTGAAACGTCTGTATCGTAACGAGTTTATTTCTGCGATGCTAGTGGCGATATAGTTGGTGTTTTACAGGATCATCACTATATATACCTAGGTTAACCGTACGTTTCTATGGTAATGAGATGCGACTGTTCAGAATGGCTTTCATGTAGTCTGAGGTTGTTGTTGTTGTTTTTGTTTTAGGGGTTGAACGCCATTTTTCAGCGCAAGATAGGCTATACATGGCGGCCAGTATCAATGGAGGAAGAATCCGGGAAAACCCGAGAAAGAACCGACCCACGAGAAGCTACTGGCAAGCTTTCTCACATACCCATATTGGCCGAGCTTGGTAGTCTGGTAACATGATAACCAGTTTTGATTCATTTCGCAGCATGATTGATAATAAATCGCGGAAATGGGTTTAAAGAAATTAAATTCCGAGATAGCACTCATTGCGAAAGCAAACTATCCGTAAATCCAAAAGCGGAAACAATTTAAAAAAAATTCAAAGTCCCTAAGTTTTCTATATTCATGATGTAAGTTTCGAAATCAAATTCCAGTAGAAAGAATGAATTGTACTTTGAAATATTTTACTTGCAGACAACAAACAAAATGTAGATAATACACTTCGTGGTTTTCGCTTTTTATAAGGGAAACCAGCTGACACGCAAACGACTCCAATAGCGACTACAGTAGGCAAGTCTACAAAAAGTTGTAAAGTGGCTAGAACTAATGTGTTGTCAAGTACTCAGACGTTTCCTAAAGATCGAAATTCTTTCTTTCAATATCGAAACTTTAGTCAGGTTCGACCATTTACTGGAACCGAGAAAGTTTGCCTCTGATTTGTTTAATATTTAATTAAATTAAGTTAATAATTTTTCGTCATGCAATATCATGGCTAAATATTGTCGAGTTTGGAAGTTTATATTTGTTCAAATTTTTAAAAGCAATTGTGTACGTACTTGCATGTTACTATCACATACATGCGTGCTAATAAAGCGTACATGTGTCAAACGTTTAACTATAATGCATATACGTAATAATTATCATGCACGTAAGTACACTTTTATATTAGCTTTTGCTTGCATAAGAAGCAATGTAAAAATAAGAAGAGTAATTAGGGTTTTGCTTGGGGATTGTGGGGTGCGCCAATTACCAGTCGGTTGAATCGTCACTTGAAATATTGACAGACGTTTATTGAATTAATAAATGTATACCAGGATAGGAGGAACTAGACTATACAGGATTTTTGGAAATGCATAAGAAATGATCAACTATCACATTAAAATAGTGTTGTTGGTAATGGAGTTCACTAATATCATCAAATGACCTTTGCAGATAGTTCTTAGAAACTTGTAACAGTTACAAAACGTTAACAAATTATATAAACCCGGTAGTCAACAGCAACAGCAACACCCACAAAAATATTCACCCGTTTCCAAAATCTGACAGATGATCAAACACAAAGATGGATAATAGTACGATACAATAAAGGAGCAAAATGTGACTAATGATTGCTTAGATTGGCAAGTTGAAGATCAGTAGGTCCTTTTTGATCCTAATTAGATTAAATCAAGAAGAAACAGAAGAATAGTTTTTGAAACGGATGATTAAATTAGACACTGCACCATCATATGACTAAATAAAATTGTTTGGCATCAACACAAATAGGGTCTGTGATTTATTTATACGAAATTTCGTGAAGACTGTTTTAACTACCACGCCACATGTAAACATTATCTAAAAGGAACGCCGCATTTTCAGCTATTTAAAATAACCAACAGATTATTGGTTGTGATAATTATGCTTTTTCACCGAATTTATAGTATTTCAATTGCCATGAATCCAGTTGTGACTTGTGAACAAATGGCTTTATTTTTACCTGTTAGACATGGTGGTATTCGTATTCCTGGTGGATTTTTTGTAATTTTCTTTTACTAAAAGAATTACACTGCCGTCCATCTATGGCACCAGCAGTTGATGTGATTGCAACTCAGTTTCTTTGAAAATATTATTTTAACCTTTAACTTACAAGAAGTTGTTGATCTATGCATTGTTTAATCTGTTTGCATCTTGATTTTCCATTTTTTTTAATGTTAATTTGTTTTCTATTCTATTCCTTGATATCGGGATCTACAAATTGTAACTTTGATTCAATCGCTTCAACTGCTTCAGCATGTCTACCCAGTTTCCTTTCTCGTTCTGATTAATTATTAATTTCATTGGGCAAATAAAATGGACAAGTATATTTTAAATTTGTATCATCGGTTCAGAAATGGCAGACTGTTCCATTTTCTGCTCAACTGTAACAGTGTCGACAATTTACACGTAAACATAAACTGAAAACTGCTTAACTGACATGATGGAACTTCTGCACGTGTTGTATTATATTTCCATCCGGCTGAACCTGAGACATGGAATACTTTGAAATAAACTCCTTTCCCGCTGTATAACTGCTGCATGGAAAACAAACCATTGCATGCATCCATCACTGTTGGTATAGCAACTTTATTGTCGTATTGTCGATAATAACCAAGTCCAGTATTTAGCGTTTCCAGCAGTCAGAAAAATCTTTTTCATATTCGGTTATTGCACCTTCTGTTATTTGATCATTCGTTCTTAAAGTATATGAAAAATGAACAAAACTTGGTGCCTTTGTGAGTGTCATGTTTCTGATGTTTATACAAGATGGTATGGATGATCACCTGGAAGAATAGTTGTTAATTACAATTGTTTGTGGAAAATGCATTGAAATAGTTTGTTAATAAACACCTTGAAAAGATGGAGGAGAAAGGGTAAAGGAAACGTACGAAATAAAGACTACAACAGTAAACAAATTCACTGTCGGATGTGATTTGTGTGAAAGCTCTAACCACAGCACAATATGACAAACTGACGATTTAAATAAACTGCAAAAATGTGATTTACAAACTAATTAAATATGGACGATTCTTACGATTATTACGAGGACTTCCTGTTTGCATTTAAGTATTAACACAAGTACGAAGCATATTAAGATCAAGATAATTTAGAAGAAAAATCTGGTAAATGTTGCAAACACGATGCAAGCGCGTACTGTAAAGTAAAGCAGGATGTTAAAATTGTTGAATGAAATATTCAAGAAGTTAAAAATGCAACAAAAGAGTTTCGTCTTTATCATAAGAATTTAGAGGAAACCAGACAAATGGAAGCTGAAATAATTGTTCAAGATAAATGTTGTTTAAATATTTAATATTACACAAGAATGATTTACGTTGGTGGCATGATCACTACTTTTAATGAGATTTCTCGTTCCCAATGTTGTAAAGATATTATGGTGGTTATAAAACTGTCTGTTTACCAATAGCTGGAAGTCCGATGGGTAGTAAGGAAATGTATTAATATTATAAACGATGTCTATGAAAGGCTATTATTTAAATCAACTAAATAGCAATATACCAGGCACATAAATGGTTTCATGAACCCCAGCAACAGAAATCAGATCACCAACAGAAAAAGCTTCTGAATAACAAGGAACAGATGTCAATAAACGCGGCATGTAATCGTGTTTATAAGAACACTATTCCAAGTTTCAAAGTTATACAGATTTAGACTTTGACACTAGCCATTATTTGAATCTGGATAAAGGGAACATTATCTAGCAACATTTCATACTGCATCAATTCGGAGAAGGCGGATTGAAAATGATTTCCAAAAAACAATTTCAAAACAAGGGAAGCAAAATTCACTGGGAATATTAATACCATCAGACGAAATATGTACATTTATTTTTAATGCTGGCTATACAATAGTTCTTGTCAGATGCAGCAGATGGTGTGTAGGTAATTGCAGAATATGTAGTTAAATGATTATATATTCAGTATCATTAACCATCACACCAACCAGCAGGTAATGTTTCTGGAAATATTAATTCAATGTTGATCTTAATAATTGCATAATAACACGGTTGGGTGGATCAGCAGAAACATGGTAAAATTACAAGGGAATAGGCTACGAAAAGAGTTGACCATCTTCTTCAGAGATGCAAGAACATAAGATAAAAGCAGAAAAAAAAAATCGAATAACTCCAAACACGGTTTGACGGAAATATGCTGCATGTGCAGGATTAGTATAAATATACGACATGCTGACAAAATCTATTAAGGATGTACAAACGATTAGCGATGGGCAGGTTGACCGAGCTGAAACAAAGTGAGATTTGATAACTTGGAAATAGAAATGTTAAGACATTGCAAAGATACGATAACTGATGGATACATATGATTTACTGCATTGCAAAGGTTGTTCACCTGGAAAAGTATATTGATAAATATTGTAGGTAACTATAAATAAATATCGGAACTGACGGCAACCTTTCTCGATTAAAAATCCCAGAACTGTAAAATGAAATAACTGCAAATGGAAATATATTTGCAATACTGGACATGGATCATGACTTTAAAACAATAAAAAGACATTGGTATAGAAAAGTTTGATTTAAATGAGCCCAATTCCTCGGCATTTAAAATTTCGAAATCACCTATTTTAATTATAAAGATATATTTTATCGATGTTTCTTGTTAGAACTATTACCAGAACAGAAATGATTATGGAAATTAAATCGGTTGCTAAGAATGGGGTGAAATATGCTGCAGGGAAATAAATAAAAGATAATGCTAGTGTATTGGTTGCCAAGGATAATGAAGCTGTTATAAAATAAGAACTGTACCATGACCTGAATCAGAAACAGAGAAATGTAAAAATACAGTGGGTGGTAAATTTCTAGGCATTGAAGAATAAGACCTGTACTAAGGTAACAATTTAATTTGCTACGATTATATATTTAAACTGAAATAAAGAAATGCAAAAGTTAAAGGATAAGAAAATATGTTCAAAATGTATATATAAAGGGCAGAAATATACAAGAAAGAGGCAAATTTAAATTGCATAATTTAATGTGTTGCATTTTTTCATGTAAATGCTTGTTTCCAAAATAAAACTTTTTGTAACGCAGTATCATACTGATTAAATCAATAACAGAAACATTTCCTTATATATACACACATTTGTGGCCAGATTATTTTATTAGGTGTTCATGTGAAACGTTTGGTATACTTCGGTGCCACGCGTCTTAACACAGAGATGAATGTAAAGTTGGGAGATTCTCTAAAACTGTCAAATGTGAGCTCAGTACTGGGATTCTTTCATCTTGTCATAATTGTTTGCTTAGAAATCTCAAAGGGACAATAATTAAAACAGTTCATAACGTATGTATAGTATCCTTTACTTTCTTTAAAATTCGAATTTAAAAATGAGTAGATATTTGAATAGAAAAGGATACATTTATCATTTAGAGCCAGTATTTGTGCCTCTAGAATTACGAAAAGTATTTTCGAAAAGTATAAACCAGTGCTACAAAATCGAATGCATGCAAGAAGCCAATTAAATACACATATGCTCGTACACTAATATAAAGGCAACTGGAAATTCATCGAACATCACGAATTTTAACCCTCCTGAAGAACCGAGCAGACTAAACATGGTCTGTATCTCGCGAGAAAGCTGCAATAGCAATCACGATCTTGTGTGTCGACTATAGAATAATCGATCATGATTATTAGTATTACTGAAAACGTTCTCCTTGATGTAGAGTGGCTGAAACGGACAGGTTTTCTGTCTAGAGACTTGCATTTACATTAGTGGCTGAAACAGATTAGTGTTACTTCTCTATTCTTGTATCTACATTAAATGAATAATTTCTGTCTTTTGTATTGTTTAGAACAAGACAATGAAACCTCCTCTCCATAAAGTTGGATCCCATCTTGTCCTTGCAATATCTACATAAACGCATTGGAGATTTCTCGGCCCACTTATGTACTGCTTCGTGTTCTATATACGATCTTCTGTTACAGAGCCGTGAAAAGAAAGGCCCAGAACTAAAAACAAAATTGGGAGTCCACAGCAAAAGACTTGAATTGTCTACAATAATTTGATCTTAAATTTTAATTCATTTTTGACAAACTGCTGTATGGATTTTGTAGCCATTGTATTCTCTACGAATCTGTTCCCGCGCGATTAGGCCCTTGTTTCCACAATGACTTAGGATACGCCCATCGAATTTGTCTTGTACAAAGACCCCCAGTTAAATGCGGGTTCCTTTTAATATAATTATCTAGATGCTGTGAGAATATTTGTACAGTTGGAGTGAAAAACAAGTGAAATCGCTCAATCTTTTTTAATTTTGAAAAGGTGAGGGTTGGATGTTAGAACAAGATATGAATATCGGAATAAAAATGGTCCGAATATAGCAAAGAGAGTCAGTTGCAGGAAAGTCGTGTATTAACATAGTGCAGCTAAGAAAGTGTTTGAACATCGCTATTTTCTAAATACATGAAATGCTAATAGATACACATGGAATGTGGTGTAGGGTTAGTTTTTATTTGTAATGACTGACATTTATATTGTCCATAAAATTGTTTGCTTCGCCTTGCATTACAGACGAAACGATCTGAGGTACTTGCAAATTTTGGTAGCAGTCTGGCACATCAGTCTAGGGGTTACTATTTCTGATGGGTCCTGATAATTGATGACATTCTTTGAAACTAAGATTGATATTTCTCGCAGAACTACTAAAAATTTTATTTTGGGGGTGAACCGCAAACATTTTAGACGTGCTGAGAGTTTGCTGTAACGATGTTTTTCCATGCATTTTCATATAATAACTTGTTTCCCTATTATATGGACAAAAGGTATGAGGAACCGCTATTAATAAAAGTACCGCCAAATATTTTTAAATATCCCTAGCATTGGCCTTTTGCATTCCTGAATCGAGCTTGCATTAGGGAAATCAATTGTTGATATGGCGGGTGGTGTGGGTGGGCTGTGCGGGATGAGTTTGGATGAGTATATCATTGCCCCTACGCTCTTAAAAAGTGCTGGGATATAATACAGTCAGTATGGTCGTATATGTGTAATGTGCTAGAGTTGGCAATATTATGGACGTGGCTTGTGCCGACACTTTCAAAGGAGTCTGGAAGTAAGTAGGAAGTGGTAATAATACATTATTTTTAAACAACTTAGATGTGCGTGTCTCGTGCGTCTGACGGCCCCCAAGTGTCCACATATTTCAGACTAGGATCCCTGAGTGATACACCGTGGTCCATCTCTACCCACGGGAACTTCTGGCTTACCTCGTAACATAGAAACTATTCCCACCCTTCCCACCCTCCTCGATGTGCGTATATAAAAGTAAACTCTAGTTGTAAATAATATCAACAGTGAACTCTCGCTCATTTGCGTACAAATATAGTTTCATGCAGTTTTCGCGCACTATGTACACGTGCAACTTGGAATTGCGATGTAGTGCATGTTTCGTATACTACATGTTTGCATCAGTCCCTATCTTGCTACACATCTGTGTAGGACCCACCTGTTTCAATCTCTTACAAATCGTGTAACATACAAGAAAAGCAAAATACCACAAAACGCCTGACAATGCCCGTTATTATCCTTATTTTCCCAGCGCTATGTTCAATGAATAGCGTCTGACGCAAATATTTGATCCCCAAGGGTGGGTATTCCTGACCCACAGAGAAATGAAAGATTTTTTTCTCACATTGATGAATGGCATATTGTGAAAATTACCTTACCTTAAGGTAAAATCTTAGGTTTTTACTGAAAAAATGTGTGAACTTTCAGTGAGGTTCTTACAGATTTTAGTTTGCAAAGTTATCGAAGCTACTATGATAATGAAAATAGTTCAGATTGTGTAATGCAGATAGCTTGCGCGGTGATACAAATGTGAAAAGGTCAAAATATTTTAATCCCACCCTCATCCATAAGATTAATGGAGAAGGACAAAAGTAATGAAATATTACCCTATTCATCTTTGACATAGAACTAATGTATCCCTCAGAATAAAAAATTAGTAAAATTTAAAAGTTTACAACAACGCCGTTCTCCACTCGAAATTGCATGTATCAGTGATAAACGATCTCTTTGCGAGACAAGGAGTTTTATCCACTGTTCCATTAGTATTATGTTGCAATTATTTATTTTATGTGAAAGCATCTTAATATGATAATGGAAATAGGGGAAAAAACAAACAGAAACAACAAAACCCCGCAAACAAAACTGCAACAGGAAAACACAGAACCGGAATGAAATTTACATAAACCTTCATTTAGTCAACGTTTTGTTGGTTATGGAGTTTAAGGCAATTTTTCAGTACAAGATTGGCTAAACATCGCGACTGGTATAACTGGTGGAAGAAGAACTCATTTATCCGATGAAATAATCCTGGAATATTTATGAGCTAGTAGTTGGTTGGAGTTGTATTGCAATTGGTGCAGAACCTCCATTTTGCATCTGATCTAATTTTTACCTCTTCCATCTGGGAGAAAGACGTACATAAAGTCTGAGGTGGGATGTAAAACAAAGAACGTAGAGTACAACAAAAGCGTACTCGCCTTACAAATACCGTTCGAGTAAGCTGAAAGTTGCAGAACATGGTTACTGATATTTTTTGCGGAAGGCAAATGCTTCTTCAGTATTGAGAATATGTTGCAATAATGTTTCTTTTCTGTGACATTTTTCAAATGCCACGGTAATTTTACTAGCTGAAATTTCAACGTAATTGGAATATCCGTTCCGTTCATAAACGGATGAACGCTCCGAATCAATGTTCTGCCACTGTATGATGCGCACATTTTATGTTGGGCACATTGGTATTTTTTTTTGGACCAGTGGATTATTCTTCGTATTGTAGCTCAATGCACCCGTGTTCCCACGTCCAGGAAGGAAAATTAACTCGACTGTATTTATTTATCTTGCAGAAACAACTCGCATGATGACGGAAACAACGCCAGGTAAGTCTTACCTTGGAAAATTTTAAGTTTGCTTTCTGATGAAGCTACTCTGGCATTATTAATTCACCGGAAGGTGAATTTTATGTATTTTACAGAAATTAAGAGAAAGACGTAAACACCAGGTAAGTCATTATTAGGAAAATAAATTCACAAATTACTGATTTCTTTCCCTTTCGTCAATAAACTTCTGGAGAGACTTAGTTGGCCTTTTGATGAAGCTAAATAGAATGGCAGCCTCTTCCAAGCTGAAATCCGTTTCCTCAATTTCTTGTTTATAACGGAGTCTTCCCTTGCGACATCAGACTCGAGATGTTACCCGATGTGCATTTATCAAAAGTGACTAGACTTGCAAAGAAAACAAACGAAGTCTCGCTCACTTACGAGCAAGCTTCATTACTAAAGGTTCTTGTACTCTTTACACGTGGAACTTTGGATAGATGCTTAGTGAAGCCCCGTCTTACTATACTTGTAGAACCGACAATACTGTCTGGGTCAGTCCACGTTTCCTTTTGTAGCATGTTTATTATTGTACACAACTCGAACAGTGCATCAGATTTTAATGTACGACTAACCGTGTAACGAATACCCCAAAAGGGAAAAAGGTCGAATGAAGTTATTAAAACTCTTATTTATCTTAAATATTTGTTGTCAGTTGCCACGTGATCTCGTTCCATGCATTGGAAGAGTTAGACTTGTAAAATCGGTAAAAGCAATTGAAGTAGCATTCTCGTGAATGTTCGAACGTTATATAAATAGCACTTAAAGAGGCAAAATTAAGTATTCTCACCTCCACAGAGCATCGGCGCTATTGTATGAATGATCTATAAGCATAAAAATAAGCTGGTTGACAGTGAACACGAGAGCTGAAGATCTGAAGTATAAAATTCGTTACATCGCCATCAAAGCATCATAGATGTCTCACGGGTGTCATATCAGCCTTTCCAGGAAATAATGTAATAATTGAAACTACAAACTACCGAACATATGTTATAATGCAGAGACTTCAAAATTTCTTTCAAGTTACAGCAGTCTGATAAACAACCAGGATCATGAAAAGGACAGGTTACCGGAGATGCAAGGACGGAGAAACTTTTCCTAACACCTACGACTGCAAATCATAAGTCTGTTCCTACAATCAGTTGATTCCCGTAGTATGTCCCAAGAACTGTGTACAGCGTGTCCGTTGGAAACTACGTGATGTCAAACTCGCGATATGATTACTATTCGAGTAAGCGTAGAAAAGATCCATGACGTGGTCACTTATATTAATTGCGGAAGGAAAAGGATCCTTCTGGATTACATTAACATTTGCTACGTTGGTATTACTTTTCTTTGAGACATTTTTTAAATGCCTCAATAACGTTGCTAGAAGGAAGTTGAACGTAAAATTTGAACATGGTTCTCGCCCATATAAGGATTAACGCTCGGAATCCATGTTCTGCCATTGCATTGTACACACGTTTTATGTTGGGTATATTTAGTATTTTATAGACAACGATACATTCTTCCTGTTGTAGCTAAACACAACGAATTCCCATGACCGGGAAGGAAATTAACCGGATTGTTTATTTATTTTACAGAAATAGCTGAGAGTACGACTGAAACAATGCCAGGTACGTATTTGTTAGGAAAAAGTTAATTCAAACACAATCTTGTGATATTATTTCTTTTTAATGAACCATTTTGGAGGAACTGTTTAATTTGTTTTTTGATGAAGCTAAATCGCTAATATTTTCAGTGATGGAACTTGACAACTGATGTATTAATGCGTATAGCCCTTTGCTGATTATAGACAAGCCTAAAATGACGGCCTTACATGTAAACAAATTCCCCTTCTACAATAATGGCAGTGATCGATCGATCGAAACAAAGGTTCAGACAGAAGACAGTCTGAGCGGGGACAAAAAACGTATTTCAAGTACAACAAAAGCTGGCTAGCATCAGTAACAGTTGAAGACGCTCAGTGCAATATTTCCGGAATATAATTGCACAACGTAGGGATATGAAGGTGTCCGCTACATGGTCATACTTTTGTACTTCCATAAATGGGTTAATTCTTTGTAAGATACAGAAAACTTCGGAAACAATTAGCATTTTGATTTTATTTTATTTTTTTCATTGCATCCTATTGATAATGTAACGTTGTATTTTGGACTTAAACTTGTCCAAATAAAATTCATTTTCTACCTGACCTGAATCATCGATTTTGGTTTTGTAAACATGTTTATCTCAATACGAGTCTAGAACGTCGGAAATTCTCCAAAGAATTGCCATGTCAACCTTTTTTTGCTGCTACATTTATATTATTATTTTAGGAATACTCTAAATATAGCGAAGATTTTATTTTGTGAACTTTCCAGAAGAAAACTTTCCAGTAAGTTGTTTCTTTGTCGTCTTTTTTAGAAAAAGCTAACTTTGACCAGAGGACAGGTAGAGGACTGTACAATGTTTTTCTAGAAATTATTTGTGCTATAAGCTCTCCAGGCAGAATCATTTGTATTGTATTCAGTATTTCATTTGGGTTGGAATTTTGTTTACTCGAATAATTCAAGTGATTCTTCTCTGGAAATAAAGTGCTCTTCAGAAGTAACATTCCTGGAAATAGACTTGAATTTATACTGAAATTTTAAATAAGGATATATTCTTGGACTGTATTGTGATCTAACAAGATTCTGCGCATATCACTACATGGGCCACAACAGGCACATCAACACCCTCAGCGTTGGATTGAATTTGGATTTCAACTAACGTTTATTCAGAACTTTAATCATTAGGACTTGTGTCTGCAATTCTAGAATTATTTGGGATTTAGTTTTCGTAATACCATACATTCCTTGTTTTTACATTTTCACTTTGTATTCTAGTGAAATTGTTGAATTTTACAATGCTTGTTGCCTCTCATTATTACTATTGTTTTTATGACCATAGATTCGTAATACCGTAAACCTTCTACTTTGCGCATGTGATATCATTGCCTTCATCCTCTGAAAGATATCCTTATTATTGGTTGAAAGTGTCCCGTGGATACATGGTATAGAAGCCTGGCCTGAAATTCACAAAACAGAACTGAAAAATTACTCGAAATGGAGATGCAACTATTCAAAGACCGCGAGAAGTGCTTGAAATGTTTCATTATACCTCCTTTATCCGTTGAAATAATCCTGAAATAATTGTGAACTAGTGTTTGCTTGAAGATAAATTATTGCAACTGGTTTGTTTGTAAAATTCCGATTTTCTTGCATGTTATCAATTAAAAGGCTGGTCAGTAGAGAAGGTATGATGGCAATGTTTTAGCATTAAATATTAATTCTTCGCTAGCTTGATTTAGGTCTGTGGGTCCTTTTATTCGCATGAAAGTATGGTCTTGAAAATAGAAATGGGAGATGTAGCATAATAATTAGGTTAACATCATTACATGGTTTGTTTGGACCCAACAGTAAATGAGCGATAAAAGTTTAGACATGACGTATGTATTGTACTTGGTATTGTTTACCTAGTTCTTGGTATATTTGCACTGTTCGTTCCTTCCTTTATAAATTTATACTTAAATCCTTTACACCAGTTAAAAGTTCATATGCACCAAGATATGTTAGGTACATGATTGATACGCCATGTAAACAATAAGTAAATAAATGACATATTGTATGTTTGCATCTGAATGACCTGACTGGTCACGTAAAGCGCGTGCTTTTTCTGGAATGGGCAGAACAAAACCTGTTTGAAGTGCCATCTTGCGCAAAAGGCAAGAAGCTGAACTAGTATACATTTTATTGTAGGTCTAGATTTCAATACAACTCTATTTGTAATGCAAGTAACAGTCGTTTGTCAAGTTTTTCTTGGAAAACAATACCAACAATTATATATATTTTCCTAGGGACTAGGAGATAATTTTGTTCTAGCGATCCCTTGCAATCATTAAGCACCATTCTCTAATGAATTTGTATAGTCTTCCACACATGTGACGCCACCTTCTTTAATAACGTGGAGTCCAATACACGCGGGCGGGGCCTCGAGTGGCCGAGTGGACTAAAGCGCTCACCGTTCCAGATCACTGCCATCTCACTTCTGTCTGCGTGGGTTCGAATCTCAGGTTCGGCTATCGTGGGTAAGTGAGAAAGCCTGCCAGTAGCTTCTCGTGAGTCGGTGGTTCTTCCCGGAGTTTTCCATGGTTTTTCCTCCACCAGTTATACTGACCGCCATGTATAGCCTATCTTGTGCTGAAAAATGGCGTTAAACCCTACAACAACAACATACACGCGGGCCGAGATATCTGGAGTATCACGCCATGATGGACGACTTTTATTTAAAGTAAACGAGGCAGTAGCTCTGAAATTTAAGAAATTTGAAAGTACAATATATTTGATATTATGACAACTCGTCTTGAGTATGAGTTATGTACATAAAGCATCCGAATTATGCAAGATGAAAAATTCGTTTACAACAGACAATTGCACAAGAGGCAAAGTATGGTAATCGCAATCTTCCTATTCCATTCTACCCCACAATGGCTCTTCCCATACGAAGTCGAATTGTATGTGTTACTAATTTTATCATTACGTCTCTGGTTCCAAAAGAAATTTGTAACATTAAGGTGCGAGTTACAAACACGCCTAGTTCCATCCAGGTTTCGAGCATATCTCCGTTTCTACAGAACACACATGTTGCATCTGATTTGATTTAACCTGTACGATTCCATGTAGCTAATATTGAAGAGAAGAAAAATAAAACCTCACTATTAAGTAATGCAATGGGTAAAATTAATACACGCTTTATTAGTTGTTCAATTTTGAATCGTCGATAGGAAAATACTTCAGGCTGTTGTCGCCAAACATTGTTTTTCTGTGTTTTTGAAACTGAATCGAAGCAAGTTTGTAAATTTCCATCAACCTACTTTACGCATGTGGTATCCTTATCGTTCTCCTCTGAGAAATATTCAGCTCTGCCGACTTTACATAATGAAGTCGACCGCACTGGTGGAACACTTGGAGCATCCGGCTCTGATGCGGGAGGTTGCGGGTTGAAACACTGGCAGTCATACCAAAGGCTTCTAAAAATGGTACTAACAGATCCCTCACTAAGCCATCAGAAATAAGGTTAATGTTAGGTCGGCCTGGTGCCAGGATAATGTGACTGATGAGACGTGATGCTACGCAGAAACTGAACTCGTTTAGCCGTGGTCTGTAAATTGTCCTTGCCAGTACAGCATATGTTCTTAATATAAGATTTTCACATTTCTAAATGTTATAACCAAATACCGTACCTTGCATTTAATTTAGGATGCACCATGAATGGCCTACATTTGTTGGGTAGTGTCCTGAGGAATCGTGTGAAAACAGATTCATTATTTTAGATTCTTTCCAAATTGTTTGGACATGAATTAAGAACTTGCGATGAAGGAGACCTATATTGGGCTGGTCGAATAGAAAGGTTCTACTTTGTCATCGTAAGCAAAAACAAGAGGTTGAACTCGAAGGAAAATTCACTGATAAAATACATGCGAGTTTACTTTCCATTTCCATTTCATCAAGAACCTTGGGAGAGACGGTTTAGATTAGCTTTTGATGAAGCTAAATTGGCATTATTAATGATGGAACTTGACAAAAGATGTATTAATGTATATAATCCTTGGACAATTATTCTCCAACTTCAAATGACTGCCTTCCATGTCATGCAATCCCGCTCCCCAAATAATTGCAGAGAGCGAGCGAAAGTTAGACAGTGACAGACAGAGGGCTGGTAAAGACGTACACAGACTGATGAGTATATGAAACGATGAACGTCTAGCAGAACAAAAGCTGGGCTACCATAAGTAACAGTTAAAGACAATCGATGGAATATAATTGGATGATGTAGTAAAATGAGGGTGTACGATACACTTCCATTTGTTTGAACTTGTCAAGAAGAACTTCCGGAAGTTTTCGTATCCTTTCTATTTTACGGATGTGGCATCTTTACGTTCCTCTGCTGAAAGATTTTCTTATTATTGGTGACTGTGTCCTGTGGAGACGTGGTGTCGAAAGTTGGCCTGAAATTCAGAAAACATGGGACTGATAACTTGCTCTAAATTAGATGCAAATATTCAGCGGCCTGAGAAGTGCTTGAAATATTCCGCTATGCTGCCTTTATATGATGAAATAATCCTGCAGTATTGGCGAACTGGACTTTGCTGGGAGTTGAATGTATTGCGATTTGTGTAGAACTTCAATTTTGCATCTGATCTGATTTTACCTCTTCAATCCTGTGTAGCCAATACCTAAATGAAGAAAAATACTTTACACGATTAGGTAATGAGGTGGGAGAAATTATTGCATGCTTTGTAAATGGCCCAGTATTGAATCTATAGAAACGATGTATGGCTGTGGTCTGTAAATTGTCCTTACCAGTACCGCACACGTCCCTCAATACGTTATTCATTGATCTAAATGTTCAAATCAAACCTAGTACCTTCGATGTAAATTAAGATGCACCATGACTAGCCTGCTTTTGTTGCGCATTGGTCGTGTGAAAACACTAATTCCCTATTTTAGATTTTTTCCAATGATTTGTTTGGACATGAATTGATTAGAAGATGTGGTTCTAATGACTTCCATTGGACTAGTTGAATAGCAAGGTTCTGCTTTGTTATCGTACGCAAAAACAGGAGGTTGAACTCGAGAAATATTTCAGTTTTTCTTTTGCTGAGAATGCTTCTTTCTATTAAACAGAAAGCGGCTTTTATCACTGGTTAGCAAATCTCTTAGAAAAATATTAAGGAGTTTATTTGAGACTACAATAAGCGATATAACTTCCTTGCAAACTTGCATAGACGAACCTTTTCTTTGCACATCGATCATTGGCATCTGCAACAATTTGTAACTGTGTCCTGAACGAGTGCCATACATCTGATTGATGCAATGACTTGGTGATGCCTTATTGAGTCTGTACCAGATTTGCATTGTCCTACACAGGCTAGATGCCACATAATTGCGCAATATTGATTTCGACACATTGGGTGGAAAACTGCGAGCATCATCTCGGGAGGCAATGTAATTGTGAAAACTACCCCAAGATCCACAATAGGGGAATCCTATTGAAATTCCCCTTAGCGAGGTAAACTGAAACGAGATTTGCAAGTATTGTGTGACGTTGCATTCTGAAAAAGAAATCTTGTTCGGAATGAATGCCATAAGAATTATGCATAAATATCATGTTATTTTCAGATTAATTTGTCACAGAGGGGCAAGCTCTTTCAGGTAAAAATCCGATTCAACAGTTTCTTGATAACGGAGTCGTTCCTTGCAACATCATACTCCAAATGTTGCCTGATGTTCATTGATCATTAGTGGACTCAGCTTGCAAACAAAATATGAGCAAATTCTCGCGCACTTGCTAACAAGCTTCATTACAAATGGTTCCTGCACTCTGTACACGTGGAGCTTTGAATAGATGTTTAGTGAAGCCCCGTCTTACTACACTTGTAGAACCGACAAAACTTTCTCGGTCAGTCTACGTTTCGTTTCGATACATTCATAAGTATGCAGACCCCTCATGTTGCATCAGATCTAATTTAACATGTAATTGTGTAATTGATGCCCGTAAAAGAATTAAAGTACCATCAAGTTGTTAAAACTCGAAAGGATCGGCATTTGTCTCGAATAGTTGCCACGTATCATCGGTCGAAGTATCTGAAGGTTTAGAATTGTAAAATCAGTAAAAGCAATTAAAGTAGCGCTCCTTGGTAAGCTCAAAAACTAGATAGACAAAGGGAAGAAGTACGTTTGGCAGGGGGTGTCTTGGGCATTTCAAGGGGCATCATCTGTTTTCTTCTCCAGTGCCTCGACTCTTGTATGCATTAGCGATAAAGCTTATCATTATGTTCGTTAGTCAACACATTAGCTGAAAATCTAGAGTATAAAATCCTTTCCATCGCCATCGAAGCAACACAGAAAAATCAGTCGTACGAGGTTCGTAACGAACTTTCAAAGAAATGTAATAATTTAAACTACAGACCACATGCCGAACATGGTTTACAATGTAGAAATCACAAAATTTGTTTCAATTTTCAGCAGTCCAGTATACTACCAGGACAACAAAAAGGCCATATTATGTAAAAGGTAAGGAGGCAGGCAGGAGCTAGTCCTAATCTCCAAGATTGCAAGTCGTTGCAAGTCCGTTCCTACAACCGGTAGATTCTCATTATGTCCCGCAAATTACATGTACAGCGAGTCCGTTTTTAAGTGTGTTGCCATACCAACCATACGTTTACTATTCGAGTAAGTAGGAAAAATGTTCCGGAACATAACTTGGTCTCTTGATATTTCTTGCGGAAGGAAAATGCTCCTATCGATTACGAGAATTCGCTGCTATAAATAATAGCTTTGATTGTGACATTTTCAAATAGCTCAGTGCTATGTATATCTATATTTGTATCCTCTGGTACAGGATTGTATCTAATTTGTCCAAAATTTATTGATGGATGTAAACTGTACAGATTGTCTTTGGTTTTGCCTACGTGACCTGAATCGTTTAAAAGCATAGCATTGCATAGGCTTTATAAACAGATGCTTAAGCAGGCGATGAAAATAATAATCATCTTAATAATAAGACTTAAATGACGCTGTTGGCTTAATTTCTCGTTGGCTGATGGGGTTTGGACGTTTCTAGAATAATTCTGTTGTTGTTGTTGTTATAGGGTTTAACGCCATTTTTCAGCACAAGATAGGCTATACATGGCGGCCATTATTAATGGTGGAGGAAGAACCCTGGAAAACCCCGGGAAGAACCACCGACCCACGAGAAGCTACTGGCAGGCTTTCTCACGTACCCACGTTAGCCGAGCCTGGACTCGAACTCACGCAGACAGAGGTGAGATGGCAGTGATCCGTAACGATCAGCGCTTTAGACCACTCGGCCACTAGGGGCCCCCGAATAATTCTGTAACTTGTGTTGTTTGTTCTAGGTCACAAGAACAAGCCAATGTGATGCAAAATGAGTAGTGGATTCTGTCCCATGAGGCTATTGCGAAATAGTCGCAATAGACCAAGTATATATAGAGAACTGAGCAATTCGTTTCATTTCCATTTTAATCGTTCACATTTCTTGTGTTCCTGTTGGAAGTTTACATACGGGTTTTGTTTTACGTAGATATTATTCGAGATGAAAACCATTTGTTTGAACTGTTCACTGGAAATAGAAAGTGCTCATTATTTGGACTATAATATTATTCTGACACTGCTGTTCACTATTGGATGGGATTCTGGACAACGCCATCTTGACAACTTCACGATTCTTGGTGGACCGGTACATTTCCGGTTTTGAAATTTAGAAGATTATAAGAAACTTTTCATTCAATTAAGACTTTCATGTGCCTCTGTAAAGATTAGTTTGGATTCACTTTATAATACTGCAGGTTCCTCTCAAATTTTTTTTTATATTTATCACCTTGATAATTGCTAAGTTTTATAAACTTGTTGGTGTTGGGTTTTCTTCTGTTAATTTGTGACCTTTGTCGTATTTCTCAGTTACTCTACTAGAAGAATGAATTTGCATGTAAAATTTGAATATCCGTCCGTTCCCTACACAGATTAACGCTCCGAATCCATGTTCTGCCATTGTATTGTGCACACATTTTATGTCGGGTATCTTCAGTAATTTATAGACCAAGGATACATTCTTCGTATTGTAGTTAAGCACACCCGTACTCCCACGGTCCGGAAGGAGAATTAATTGGACTGTATGTATTTATTTTACAGACATAACTAAGAAGACGACCAAAAGAACGCCAGGTAAGTGTTTAGAAGGAAAATTCACTGATAAAATACATGCGAGTTTACTTTCCATTTCCATTTCATCAAGAACCTTGGGAGAGACGGTTTAGATTAGCTTTTGATGAAGCTAAATTGGCATTATTAATGATGGAACTTGACAAAAGATGTATTAATGTGTATAATCCTTGGACAATTATTCTCCAACTTCAAATGACTGCCTTCCATGTCATGCAATCCCGCTCCCCAAATAATTGCAGAGAGCGAGCGAAAGTTAGACAGTGACAGACAGAGGGCTGGTAAAGACGTACAGACTGATGAGTATATGAAACGATGAACGTCTAGCAGAACAAAAGCTGGGCTACCATAAGTAACAGTTAAAGACAATCGATGGAATATAATTGGATGATGTAGTAAAATGAGGGTGTACGATACACTTCCATTTGTTTGAACTTGTCAAGAAGAACTTCCGGAAGTTTTCGTATCCTTTCTATTTTACGGATGTGGCATCTTTACGTTCCTCTGCTGAAAGATTTTCTTATTATTGGTGACTGTGTCCTGTGGAGACGTGGTGTCGAAAGTTGGCCTGAAATTCAGAAAACATGGGACTGATAACTTGCTCTAAATTAGATGCAAATATTCAGCGGCCTGAGAAGTGCTTGAAATATTCCGCTATGCTGCCTTTATATGATGAAATAATCCTGCAGTATTGGCGAACTGGACTTTGCTGGGAGTTGAATGTATTGCGATTTGTGTAGAACTTCAATTTTGCATCTGATCTGATTTTACCTCTTCAATCCTGTGTAGCCAATACCTAAATGAAGAAAAATACTTTACACGATTAGGTAATGAGGTGGGAGAAATTATTGCATGCTTTGTAAATGGCCCAGTATTGAATCTATAGAAACAATGTATGGCTGTGGTCTGTAAATTGTCCTTGCCAGTACCGCACACGTCCCTCAATACGTTATTCATTGATCTAAATGTTCAAATCAAACCTAGTACCTTCGATGTAAATTAAGATGCACCATGACTAGCCTGCTTTTGTTGCGCATTGGTCGTGTGAAAACACTAATTCCCTATTTTAGATTTTTTCCAATGATTTGTTTGGACATGAATTGATTAGAAGATGTGGTTCTAATGACTTCCATTGGACTAGTTGAATAGCAAGGTTCTGCTTTGTTATCGTACGCAAAAACAGGAGGTTGAACTCGAGAAATATTTCAGTTTTTCTTTTGCTGAGAATGCTTCTTTCTATTAAACAGAAAGCGGCTTTTATCACTGGTTAGCAAATCTCTTAGAAAAATATTAAGGAGTTTATTTGAGACTACAATAAGCGATATAACTTCCTTGCAAACTTGCATAGACGAACCTTTTCTTTGCACATCGATCATTGGCATCTGCAACAATTTGTAACTGTGTCCTGAACGAGTGCCATACATCTGATTGATGCAATGACTTGGTGATGTCTTATTGAGTCTGTACCAGATTTGCATTGTCCTACACAGGCTAGATGCCACATAATTGCGCAATATTGATTTCGACACATTGGGTGGAAAACTGCGAGCATCATCTCGGGAGGCAATGTAATTGTGAAAACTACCCCAAGATCCACAATAGGGGAATCCTATCGAAATTCCCCTTAGCGAGGTAAACTGAAACGAGATTTGCAAGTATTGTGTGACGTTGCATTCTGAAAAAGAAATCTTGTTCGGAATGAATGCCATAAGAATTATGCATAAATATCATGTTATTTTCAGATTAATTTGTCACAGAGGGGCAAGCTCTTTCAGGTAAAAATCCGATTCAACAGTTTCTTGATAACGGAGTCGTTCCTTGCAACATCATACTCCAAATGTTGCCTGATGTTCATTGATCATTAGTGGACTCGGCTTGCAAACAAAATATGAGCAAATTCTCGCGCACTTGCTAACAAGCTTCATTACAAATGGTTCTTGCACTCTGTACACGTGGAGCTTTGAATAGATGTTTAGTGAAGCCCCGTCTTACTACACTTGTAGAACCGACAAAACTTTCTCGGTCAGTCTACGTTTCGTTTCGATACATTCATAAGTATGCAGACCCCTCATGTTGCATCAGATCTAATTTAACATGTAATTGTGTAATTGATGCCCGTAAAAGAATTAAAGTACCATCAAGTTGTTAAAACTCGAAAGGATCGGCATTTGTCTCGAATAGTTGCCACGTATCATCGGTCGAAGTATCTGAAGGTTTAGAATTGTAAAATCAGTAAAAGCAATTAAAGTAGCGCTCCTTGGTAAGCTCAAAAACTAGATAGACAAAGGGAAGAAGAACGTTTGGCAGGGGGTGTCTTGGGCATTTCAAGGGGCATCATCTGTTTTCTTCTCCAGTGCCTCGACTCTTGTATGCATTAGCGATAAAGCTTATCATTATGTTCGTTAGTCAACACATTAGCTGAAAATCTAGAGTATAAAATCCTTTCCATCGCCATCGAAGCAACACAGAAAAATCAGTCGTACGAGGTTCGTAACGAACTTTCAAAGAAATGTAATAATTTAAACTACAGACCACATGCCGAACATGGTTTACAATGTAGAAATCACAAAATTTGTTTCAATTTTCAGCAGTCCAGTATACTACCAGGACAACAAAAAGGCCATATTATGTAAAAGGTAAGGAGGCAGGCAGGAGCTAGTCCTAATCTCCAAGATTGCAAGTCGTTGCAAGTCCGTTCCTACAACCGGTAGATTCTCATTATGTCCCGCAAATTACATGTACAGCGAGTCCGTTTTTAAGTGTGTTGCCATACCAACCATACGTTTACTATTCGAGTAAGTAGGAAAAATGTTCCGGAACATAACTTGGTCTCTTGATATTTCTTGCGGAAGGAAAATGCTCCTATCGATTACGAGAATTCGCTGCTATAAATAATAGCTTTGATTGTGACATTTTCAAATAGCTCAGTGCTATGTATATCTATATTTGTATCCTCTGGTACAGGATTGTATCTAATTTGTCCAAAATTTATTGATGGATGTAAACTGTACAGATTGTCTTTGGTTTTGCCTACGTGACCTGAATCGTTTAAAAGCATAGCATTGCATAGGCTTTATAAACAGATGCTTAAGCAGGCGATGAAAATAATAATCATCTTAATAATAAGACTTAAATGACGCTGTTGGCTTAATTTCTCGTTGGCTGATGGGGTTTGGACGTTTCTAGAATAATTCTGTAACTTGTGTTGTTTGTTCTAGGTCACAAGAACAAGCCAATGTGATGCAAAATGAGTAGTGGATTCTGTCCCATGAGGCTATTGCGAAATAGTCGCAATAGACCAAGTATATATAGAGAACTGAGCAATTCGTTTCATTTCCATTTTAATCGTTCACATTTCTTGTGTTCCTGTTGGAAGTTTACATACGGGTTTTGTTTTACGTAGATATTATTCGAGATGAAAACCATTTGTTTGAACTGTTCACTGGAAATAGAAAGTGCTCATTATTTGGACTATAATATTATTCTGACACTGCTGTTCACTATTGGATGGGATTCTGGACAACGCCATCTTGACAACTTCACGGTTCTTGGTGGACCGGTACATTTCCGGTTTTGAAATTTAGAAGATTATAAGAAACTTTTCATTCAATTAAGACTTTCATGTGCCTCTGTAAAGATTAGTTTGGATTCACTTTATAATACTGCAGGTTCCTCTCAAATTTTTTTTTATATTTATCACCTTGATAATTGCTAAGTTTTATAAACTTGTTGGTGTTGGGTTTTCTTCTGTTAATTTGTGACCTTTGTCGTATTTCTCAGTTACTCTACTAGAAGAATGAATTTGCATGTAAAATTTGAATATCCGTCCGTTCCCTACACAGATTAACGCTCCGAATCCATGTTCTGCCATTGTATTGTGCACACATTTTATGTCGGGTATCTTCAGTAATTTATAGACCAAGGATACATTCTTCGTATTGTAGTTAAGCACACCCGTACTCCCACGGTCCGGAAGGAGAATTAATTGGACTGTATGTATTTATTTTACAGACATAACTAAGAAGACGACCAAAAGAACGCCAGGTAAGTGTTTAGAAGGAAAATTCACTGATAAAATACATGCGAGTTTACTTTCCATTTCCATTTCATCAAGAACCTTGGGAGAGACGGTTTAGATTAGCTTTTGATGAAGCTAAATTGGCATTATTAATGATGGAACTTGACAAAAGATGTATTAATGTGTATAATCCTTGGACAATTATTCTCCAACTTCAAATGACTGCCTTCCATGTCAAGCAATCCCGCTCCCCAAATAATTGCAGAGAGCGAGCGAAAGTTAGACAGTGACAGACAGAGGGCTGGTAAAGACGTACACAGACTGATGAGTATATGAAACGATGAACGTCTAGCAGAACAAAAGCTGGGCTACCATAAGTAACAGTTAAAGACAATCGATGGAATATAATTGGATGATGTAGTAAAATGAGGGTGTACGATACACTTCCATTTGTTTGAACTTGTCAAGAAGAACTTCCGGAAGTTTTCGTATCCTTTCTATTTTACGGATGTGGCATCTTTACGTTCCTCTGCTGAAAGATTTTCTTATTATTGGTGACTGTGTCCTGTGGAGACGTGGTGTCGAAAGTTGGCCTGAAATTCAGAAAACATGGGACTGATAACTTGCTCTAAATTAGATGCAAATATTCAGCGGCCTGAGAAGTGCTTGAAATATTCCGCTATGCTGCCTTTATATGATGAAATAATCCTGCAGTATTGGCGAACTGGACTTTGCTGGGAGTTGAATGTATTGCGATTTGTGTAGAACTTCAATTTTGCATCTGATCTGATTTTACCTCTTCAATCCTGTGTAGCCAATACCTAAATGAAGAAAAATACTTTACACGATTAGGTAATGAGGTGGGAGAAATTATTGCATGCTTTGTAAATGGCCCAGTATTGAATCTATAGAAACAATGTATGGCTGTGGTCTGTAAATTGTCCTTGCCAGTACCGCACACGTCCCTCAATACGTTATTCATTGATCTAAATGTTCAAATCAAACCTAGTACCTTCGATGTAAATTAAGATGCACCATGACTAGCCTGCTTTTGTTGCGCATTGGTCGTGTGAAAACACTAATTCCCTATTTTAGATTTTTTCCAATGATTTGTTTGGACATGAATTGATTAGAAGATGTGGTTCTAATGACTTCCATTGGACTAGTTGAATAGCAAGGTTCTGCTTTGTTATCGTACGCAAAAACAGGAGGTTGAACTCGAGAAATATTTCAGTTTTTCTTTTGCTGAGAATGCTTCTTTCTATTAAACAGAAAGCGGCTTTTATCACTGGTTAGCAAATCTCTTGGAAAAATATTAAGGAGTTTATTTGAGACTACAATAAGCGATATAACTTCCTTGCAAACTTGCATAGACGAACCTTTTCTTTGCACATCGATCATTGGCATCTGCAACAATTTGTAACTGTGTCCTGAACGAGTGCCATACATCTGATTGATGCAATGACTTGGTGATGCCTTATTGAGTCTGTACCAGATTTGCATTGTCCTACACAGGCTAGATGCCACATAATTGCGCAATATTGATTTCGACACATTGGGTGGAAAACTGCGAGCATCATCTCGGGAGGCAATGTAATTGTGAAAACTACCCCAAGATCCACAATAGGGGAATCCTATCGAAATTCCCCTTAGCGAGGTAAACTGAAACGAGATTTGCAAGTATTGTGTGACGTTGCATTCTGAAAAAGAAATCTTGTTCGGAATGAATGCCATAAGAATTATGCATAAATATCATGTTATTTTCAGATTAATTTGTCACAGAGGGGCAAGCTCTTTCAGGTAAAAATCCGATTCAACAGTTTCTTGATAACGGAGTCGTTCCTTGCAACATCATACTCCAAATGTTGCCTGATGTTCATTGATCATTAGTGGACTCAGCTTGCAAACAAAATATGAGCAAATTCTCGCGCACTTGCTAACAAGCTTCATTACAAATGGTTCTTGCACTCTGTACACGTGGAGCTTTGAATAGATGTTTAGTGAAGCCCCGTCTTACTACACTTGTAGAACCGACAAAACTTTCTCGGTCAGTCTACGTTTCGTTTCGATACATTCATAAGTATGCAGACCCCTCATGTTGCATCAGATCTAATTTAACATGTAATTGTGTAATTGATGCCCGTAAAAGAATTAAAGTACCATCAAGTTGTTAAAACTCGAAAGGATCGGCATTTGTCTCGAATAGTTGCCACGTATCATCGGTCGAAGTATCTGAAGGTTTAGAATTGTAAAATCAGTAAAAGCAATTAAAGTAGCGCTCCTTGGTAAGCTCAAAAACTAGATAGACAAAGGGAAGAAGTACGTTTGGCAGGGGGTGTCTTGGGCATTTCAAGGGGCATCATCTGTTTTCTTCTCCAGTGCCTCGACTCTTGTATGCATTAGCGATAAAGCTTATCATTATGTTCGTTAGTCAACACATTAGCTGAAAATCTAGAGTATAAAATCCTTTCCATCGCCATCGAAGCAACACAGAAAAATCAGTCGTACGAGGTTCGTAACGAACTTTCAAAGAAATGTAATAATTTAAACTACAGACCACATGCCGAACATAGTTTACAATGTAGAAATCACAAAATTTGTTTCAATTTTCAGCAGTCCAGTATACTACCAGGACAACAAAAAGGCCATATTATGTAAAAGGTAAGGAGGCAGGCAGGAGCTAGTCCTAATCTCCAAGACTGCAAGTCGTTGCAAGTCCGTTCCTACAACCGGTAGATTCTCATTATGTCCCGCAAATTACATGTACAGCGAGTCCGTTTTTAAGTGTGTTGCCATACCAACCATACGTTTACTATTCGAGTAAGTAGAAAAATGTTCCAGAACATAACTTGGTCACTTGATATTTCTTGCGGAAGGAAAATGCTCCTATCGATTACGAGAATTCGCTGCTATAAATAATAGCTTTGATTGTGACATTTTCAAATAGCTCAGTGCTATGTATATCTATATTTGTATCCTCTGGTACAGGATTGTATCTAATTTGTCCAAAATTTATTGATGGATGTAAACTGTACAGATTGTCTTTGGTTTTGCCTACGTGACCTGAATCGTTTAAAAGCATAGCATTGCATAGGCTTTATAAACAGATGCTTAAGCAGGCGATGAAAATAATAATCATCTTAATAATAAGACTTAAATGACGCTGTTGGCTTAATTTCTCGTTGGCTGATGGGGTTTGGACGTTTCTAGAATAATTCTGTAACTTGTGTTGTTTGTTCTAGGTCACAAGAACAAGCCAATGTGATGCAAAATGAGTAGTGGATTCTGTCCCATGAGGCTATTGCGAAATAGTCGCAATAGACCAAGTATATATAGAGAACTGAGCAATTCGTTTCATTTCCATTTTAATCGTTCACATTTCTTGTGTTCCTGTTGGAAGTTTACATACGGGTTTTGTTTTACGTAGATATTATTCGAGATGAAAACCATTTGTTTGAACTGTTCACTGGAAATAGAAAGTGCTCATTATTTGGACTATAATATTATTCTGACACTGCTGTTCACTATTGGATGGGATTCTGGACAACGCCATCTTGACAACTTCACGGTTCTTGGTGGACCGGTACATTTCCGGTTTTGAAATTTAGAAGATTATAAGAAACTTTTCATTCAATTAAGACTTTCATGTGCCTCTGTAAAGATTAGTTTGGATTCACTTTATAATACTGCAGGTTCCTCTCAAATTTTTTTTTATATTTATCACCTTGATAATTGCTAAGTTTTATAAACTTGTTGGTGTTGGGTTTTCTTCTGTTAATTTGTGACCTTTGTCGTATTTCTCAGTTACTCTACTAGAAGAATGAATTTGCATGTAAAATTTGAATATCCGTCCGTTCCCTACACAGATTAACGCTCCGAATCCATGTTCTGCCATTGTATTGTGCACACATTTTATGTCGGGTATCTTCAGTAATTTATAGACCAAGGATACATTCTTCGTATTGTAGTTAAGCACACCCGTACTCCCACGGTCCGGAAGGAGAATTAATTGGACTGTATGTATTTATTTTACAGACATAACTAAGAAGACGACCAAAAGAACGCCAGGTAAGTGTTTAGAAGGAAAATTCACTGATAAAATACATGCGAGTTTACTTTCCATTTCCATTTCATCAAGAACCTTGGGAGAGACGGTTTAGATTAGCTTTTGATGAAGCTAAATTGGCATTATTAATGATGGAACTTGACAAAAGATGTATTAATGTGTATAATCCTTGGACAATTATTCTCCAACTTCAAATGACTGCCTTCCATGTCATGCAATCCCGCTCCCCAAATAATTGCAGAGAGCGAGCGAAAGTTAGACAGTGACAGACAGAGGGCTGGTAAAGACGTACACAGACTGATGAGTATATGAAACGATGAACGTCTAGCAGAACAAAAGCTGGGCTACCATAAGTAACAGTTAAAGACAATCGATGGAATATAATTGGATGATGTAGTAAAATGAGGGTGTACGATACACTTCCATTTGTTTGAACTTGTCAAGAAGAACTTCCGGAAGTTTTCGTATCCTTTCTATTTTACGGATGTGGTATCTTTACGTTCCTCTGCTGAAAGATTTTCTTATTATTGGTGACTGTGTCCTGTGGAGACGTGGTGTCGAAAGTTGGCCTGAAATTCAGAAAACATGGGACTGATAACTTGCTCTAAATTAGATGCAAATATTCAGCGGCCTGAGAAGTGCTTGAAATATTCCGCTATGCTGCCTTTATATCATGAAATAATCCTGCAGTATTGGCGAACTGGACTTTGCTGGGAGTTGAATGTATTGCGATTTGTGTAGAACTTCAATTTTGCATCTGATCTGATTTTACCTCTTCAATCCTGTGTAGCCAATACCTAAATGAAGAAAAATACTTTACACGATTAGGTAATGAGGTGGGAGAAATTATTGCATGCTTTGTAAATGGCCCAGTATTGAATCTATAGAAACAATGTATGGCTGTGGTCTGTAAATTGTCCTTGCCAGTACCGCACACGTCCCTCAATACGTTATTCATTGATCTAAATGTTCAAATCAAACCTAGTACCTTCGATGTAAATTAAGATGCACCATGACTAGCCTGCTTTTGTTGCGCATTGGTCGTGTGAAAACACTAATTCCCTATTTTAGATTTTTTCCAATGATTTGTTTGGACATGAATTGATTAGAAGATGTGGTTCTAATGACTTCCATTGGACTAGTTGAATAGCAAGGTTCTGCTTTGTTATCGTACGCAAAAACAGGAGGTTGAACTCGAGAAATATTTCAGTTTTTCTTTTGCTGAGAATGCTTCTTTCTATTAAACAGAAAGCGGCTTTTATCACTGGTTAGCAAATCTCTTGGAAAAATATTAAGGAGTTTATTTGAGACTACAATAAGCGATATAACTTCCTTGCAAACTTGCATAGACGAACCTTTTCTTTGCACATCGATCATTGGCATCTGCAACAATTTGTAACTGTGTCCTGAACGAGTGCCATACATCTGATTGATGCAATGACTTGGTGATGCCTTATTGAGTCTGTACCAGATTTGCATTGTCCTACACAGGCTAGATGCCACATAATTGCGCAATATTGATTTCGACACATTGGGTGGAAAACTGCGAGCATCATCTCGGGAGGCAATGTAATTGTGAAAACTACCCCAAGATCCACAATAGGGGAATCCTATCGAAATTCCCCTTAGCGAGGTAAACTGAAACGAGATTTGCAAGTATTGTGTGACGTTGCATTCTGAAAAAGAAATCTTGTTCGGAATGAATGCCATAAGAATTATGCATAAATATCATGTTATTTTCAGATTAATTTGTCACAGAGGGGCAAGCTCTTTCAGGTAAAAATCCGATTCAACAGTTTCTTGATAACGGAGTCGTTCCTTGCAACATCATACTCCAAATGTTGCCTGATGTTCATTGATCATTAGTGGACTCAGCTTGCAAACAAAATATGAGCAAATTCTCGCGCACTTGCTAACAAGCTTCATTACAAATGGTTCTTGCACTCTGTACACGTGGAGCTTTGAATAGATGTTTAGTGAAGCCCCGTCTTACTACACTTGTAGAACCGACAAAACTTTCTCGGTCAGTCTACGTTTCGTTTCGATACATTCATA
Source organism: Megalonaias nervosa (assembly GCA_016617855.1). NCBI lineage: Eukaryota > Metazoa > Mollusca > Bivalvia > Unionida > Unionidae > Megalonaias > Megalonaias nervosa. The sequence goes on along the minus strand of JAECUM010015917.1, from coordinate 37,391 downwards.
AGTATGCAGACCCCTCATGTTGCATCAGATCTAATTTAACATGTAATTGTGTAATTGATGCCCGTAAAAGAATTAAAGTACCATCAAGTTGTTAAAACTCGAAAGGATCGGCATTTGTCTCGAATAGTTGCCACGTATCATCGGTCGAAGTATCTGAAGGTTTAGAATTGTAAAATCAGTAAAAGCAATTAAAGTAGCGCTCCTTGGTAAGCTCAAAAACTAGATAGACAAAGGGAAGAAGTACGTTTGGCAGGGGGTGTCTTGGGCATTTCAAGGGGCATCATCTGTTTTCTTCTCCAGTGCCTCGACTCTTGTATGCATTAGCGATAAAGCTTATCATTATGTTCGTTAGTCAACACATTAGCTGAAAATCTAGAGTATAAAATCCTTTCCATCGCCATCGAAGCAACACAGAAAAATCAGTCGTACGAGGTTCGTAACGAACTTTCAAAGAAATGTAATAATTTAAACTACAGACCACATGCCGAACATAGTTTACAATGTAGAAATCACAAAATTTGTTTCAATTTTCAGCAGTCCAGTATACTACCAGGACAACAAAAAGGCCATATTATGTAAAAGGTAAGGAGGCAGGCAGGAGCTAGTCCTAATCTCCAAGACTGCAAGTCGTTGCAAGTCCGTTCCTACAACCGGTAGATTCTCATTATGTCCCGCAAATTACATGTACAGCGAGTCCGTTTTTAAGTGTGTTGCCATACCAACCATACGTTTACTATTCGAGTAAGTAGGAAAAATGTTCCAGAACATAACTTGGTCACTTGATATTTCTTGCGGAAGGAAAATGCTCCTATCGATTACGAGAATTCGCTGCTATAAATAATAGCTTTGATTGTGACATTTTCAAATAGCTCAGTGCTATGTATATCTATATTTGTATCCTCTGGTACAGGATTGTATCTAATTTGTCCAAAATTTATTGATGGATGTAAACTGTACAGATTGTCTTTGGTTTTGCCTACGTGACCTGAATCGTTTAAAAGCATAGCATTGCATAGGCTTTATAAACAGATGCTTAAGCAGGCGATGAAAATAATAATCATCTTAATAATAAGACTTAAATGACGCTGTTGGCTTAATTTCTCGTTGGCTGATGGGGTTTGGACGTTTCTAGAATAATTCTGTAACTTGTGTTGTTTGTTCTAGGTCACAAGAACAAGCCAATGTGATGCAAAATGAGTAGTGGATTCTGTCCCATGAGGCTATTGCGAAATAGTCGCAATAGACCAAGTATATATAGAGAACTGAGCAATTCGTTTCATTTCCATTTTAATCGTTCACATTTCTTGTGTTCCTGTTGGAAGTTTACATACGGGTTTTGTTTTACGTAGATATTATTCGAGATGAAAACCATTTGTTTGAACTGTTCACTGGAAATAGAAAGTGCTCATTATTTGGACTATAATATTATTCTGACACTGCTGTTCACTATTGGATGGGATTCTGGACAACGCCATCTTGACAACTTCACGGTTCTTGGTGGACCGGTACATTTCCGGTTTTGAAATTTAGAAGATTATAAGAAACTTTTCATTCAATTAAGACTTTCATGTGCCTCTGTAAAGATTAGTTTGGATTCACTTTATAATACTGCAGGTTCCTCTCAAATTTTTTTTTATATTTATCACCTTGATAATTGCTAAGTTTTATAAACTTGTTGGTGTTGGGTTTTCTTCTGTTAATTTGTGACCTTTGTCGTATTTCTCAGTTACTCTACTAGAAGAATGAATTTGCATGTAAAATTTGAATATCCGTCCGTTCCCTACACAGATTAACGCTCCGAATCCATGTTCTGCCATTGTATTGTGCACACATTTTATGTCGGGTATCATCAGTAATTTATAGACCAAGGATACATTCTTCGTATTGTAGTTAAGCACACCCGTACTCCCACGGTCCGGAAGGAGAATTAATTGGACTGTATGTATTTATTTTACAGACATAACTAAGAAGACGACCAAAAGAACGCCAGGTAAGTGTTTAGAAGGAAAATTCACTGATAAAATACATGCGAGTTTACTTTCCATTTCCATTTCATCAAGAACCTTGGGAGAGACGGTTTAGATTAGCTTTTGATGAAGCTAAATTGGCATTATTAATGATGGAACTTGACAAAAGATGTATTAATGTGTATAATCCTTGGACAATTATTCTCCAACTTCAAATGACTGCCTTCCATGTCATGCAATCCCGCTCCCCAAATAATTGCAGAGAGCGAGCGAAAGTTAGACAGTGACAGACAGAGGGCTGGTAAAGACGTACAGACTGATGAGTATATGAAACGATGAACGTCTAGCAGAACAAAAGCTGGGCTACCATAAGTAACAGTTAAAGACAATCGATGGAATATAATTGGATGATGTAATAAAATGAGGGTGTACGATACACTTCCATTTGTTTGAACTTGTCAAGAAGAACTTCCGGAAGTTTTCGTATCCTTTCTATTTTACGGATGTGGCATCTTTACGTTCCTCTGCTGAAAGATTTTCTTATTATTGGTGACTGTGTCCTGTGGAGACGTGGTGTCGAAAGTTGGCCTGAAATTCAGAAAACATGGGACTGATAACTTGCTCTAAATTAGATGCAAATATTCAGCGGCCTGAGAAGTGCTTGAAATATTCCGCTATGCTGCCTTTATATGATGAAATAATCCTGCAGTATTGGCGAACTGGACTTTGCTGGGAGTTGAATGTATTGCGATTTGTGTAGAACTTCAATTTTGCATCTGATCTGATTTTACCTCTTCAATCCTGTGTAGCCAATACCTAAATGAAGAAAAATACTTTACACGATTAGGTAATGAGGTGGGAGAAATTATTGCATGCTTTGTAAATGGCCCAGTATTGAATCTATAGAAACAATGTATGGCTGTGGTCTGTAAATTGTCCTTGCCAATACCGCACACGTCCCTCAATACGTTATTCATTGATCTAAATGTTCAAATCAAACCTAGTACCTTCGATGTAAATTAAGATGCACCATGACTAGCCTGCTTTTGTTGCGCATTGGTCGTGTGAAAACACTAATTCCCTATTTTAGATTTTTTCCAATGATTTGTTTGGACATGAATTGATTAGAAGATGTGGTTCTAATGACTTCCATTGGACTAGTTGAATAGCAAGGTTCTGCTTTGTTATCGTACGCAAAAACAGGAGGTTGAACTCGAGAAATATTTCAGTTTTTCTTTTGCTGAGAATGCTTCTTTCTATTAAACAGAAAGCGGCTTTTATCACTGGTTAGCAAATCTCTTAGAAAAATATTAAGGAGTTTATTTGAGACTACAATAAGCGATATAACTTCCTTGCAAACTTGCATAGACGAACCTTTTCTTTGCACATCGATCATTGGCATCTGCAACAATTTGTAACTGTGTCCTGAACGAGTGCCATACATCTGATTGATGCAATGACTTGGTGATGCCTTATTGAGTCTGTACCAGATTTGCATTGTCCTACACAGGCTAGATGCCACATAATTGCGCAATATTGATTTCGACACATTGGGTGGAAAACTGCGAGCATCATCTCGGGAGGCAATGTAATTGTGAAAACTACCCCAAGATCCACAATAGGGGAATCCTATCGAAATTCCCCTTAGCGAGGTAAACTGAAACGAGATTTGCAAGTATTGTGTGACGTTGCATTCTGAAAAAGAAATCTTGTTCGGAATGAATGCCATAAGAATTATGCATAAATATCATGTTATTTTCAGATTAATTTGTCACAGAGGGGCAAGCTCTTTCAGGTAAAAATCCGATTCAACAGTTTCTTGATAACGGAGTCGTTCCTTGCAACATCATACTCCAAATGTTGCCTGATGTTCATTGATCATTAGTGGACTCAGCTTGCAAACAAAATATGAGCAAATTCTCGCGCACTTGCTAACAAGCTTCATTACAAATGGTTCTTGCACTCTGTACACGTGGAGCTTTGAATAGATGTTTAGTGAAGCCCCGTCTTACTACACTTGTAGAACCGACAAAACTTTCTCGGTCAGTCTACGTTTCGTTTCGATACGTTCATAAGTATGCAGACCCCTCATGTTGCATCAGATCTAATTTAACATGTAATTGTGTAATTGATGCCCGTAAAAGAATTAAAGTACCATCAAGTTGTTAAAACTCGAAAGGATCGGCATTTGTCTCGAATAGTTGCCACGTATCATCGGTCGAAGTATCTGAAGGTTTAGAATTGTAAAATCAGTAAAAGCAATTAAAGTAGCGCTCCTTGGTAAGCTCAAAAACTAGATAGACAAAGGGAAGAAGTACGTTTGGTAGGGGGTGTCTTGGGCATTTCAAGGGGCATCATCTGTTTTCTTCTCCAGTGCCTCGACTCTTGTATGCATTAGCGATAAAGCTTATCATTATGTTCGTTAGTCAACACATTAGCTGAAAATCTAGAGTATAAAATCCTTTCCATCGCCATCGAAGCAACACAGAAAAATCAGTCGTACGAGGTTCGTAACGAGCTTTCAAAGAAATGTAATAATTTAAACTACAGACCACATGCCGAACATAGTTTACAATGTAGAAATCACAAAATTTGTTTCAATTTTCAGCAGTCCAGTATACTACCAGGACAACAAAAAGGCCATATTATGTAAAAGGTAAGGAGGCAGGCAGGAGCTAGTCCTAATCTCCAAGACTGCAAGTCGTTGCAAGTCCGTTCCTACAACCGGTAGATTCTCATTATGTCCCGCAAATTACATGTACAGCGAGTCCGTTTTTAAGTGTGTTGCCATACCAACCATACGTTTACTATTCGAGTAAGTAGAAAAATGTTCCAGAACATAGCTTGGTCACTTGATATTTCTTGCGGAAGGAAAATGCTCCTATCGATTACGAGAATTCGCTGCTATAAATAATAGCTTTGATTGTGACATTTTCAAATAGCTCAGTGCTATGTATATCTATATTTGTATCCTCTGGTACAGGATTGTATCTAATTTGTCCAAAATTTATTGATGGATGTAAACTGTACAGATTGTCTTTGGTTTTGCCTACGTGACCTGAATCGTTTAAAAGCATAGCATTGCATAGGCTTTATAAACAGATACTTAAGCAGGCGATGAAAATAATAATCATCTTAATAATAAGACTTAAATGACGCTGTTGGCTTAATTTCTCGTTGGCTGATGGGGTTTGGACGTTTCTAGAATAATTCTGTAACTTGTGTTGTTTGTTCTAGGTCACAAGAACAAGCCAATGTGATGCAAAATGAGTAGTGGATTCTGTCCCATGAGGCTATTGCGAAATAGTCGCAATAGACCAAGTATATATAGAGAACTGAGCAATTCGTTTCATTTCCATTTTAATCGTTCACATTTCTTGTGTTCTTGTTGGAAGTTTACATACGGGTTTTGTTTTACGTAGATATTATTCGAGATGAAAACCATTTGTTTGAACTGTTCACTGGAAATAGAAAGTGCTCATTATTTGGACTATAATATTATTCTGACACTGCTGTTCACTATTGGATGGGATTCTGGACAACGCCATCTTGACAACTTCACGGTTCTTGGTGGACCGGTACATTTCCGGTTTTGAAATTTAGAAGATTATAAGAAACTTTTCATTCAATTAAGACTTTCATGTGCCTCTGTAAAGATTAGTTTGGATTCACTTTATAATACTGCAGGTTCCTCTCAAATTTTTTTTTATATTTATCACCTTGATAATTGCTAAGTTTTATAAACTTGTTGGTGTTGGGTTTTCTTCTGTTAATTTGTGACCTTTGTCGTATTTCTCAGTTACTCTACTAGAAGAATGAATTTGCATGTAAAATTTGAATATCCGTCCGTTCCCTACACAGATTAACGCTCCGAATCCATGTTCTGCCATTGTATTGTGCACACATTTTATGTCGGGTATCTTCAGTAATTTATAGACCAAGGATACATTCTTCGTATTGTAGTTAAGCACACCCGTACTCCCACGGTCCGGAAGGAGAATTAATTGGACTGTATGTATTTATTTTACAGACATAACTAAGAAGACGACCAAAAGAACGCCAGGTAAGTGTTTGGAATGAAAATTCACTGATAAAATACATACGAGTTTACTTTCCATTTCATCAAAAACCTTGGGAGGGAGCGAGAGGGGTACGGTGACAGAGGGGTGAAAAAGACGTACAGACAATCGAAGTATATGAAACAATGAACGTCTAGTGGAGAAAAAGCTGGGCTACCATAAGTAACAGTTAAAGACAATCGATGGAAGATTTCTGGAATATAATTGGATAATGTAGTGAAATGAGGGCGGAAGATACACTTCCATTTGATTGAACTTCCATCCATAGGTGAATTCCTTGTGAAGAACAACTTCCGGAAATAATTTTCGTAACCTTTCTATTTTACGGATGTGGTATCTTTACGTTCCTCCTCTGAAGGATTTCCTTATTATTCGTGACTGTGTCCCATCGGGACATGGTGTCGACAGCTGGCCTGAAATTCAGGAAACATGGGACTGATAACTTGCTGTAAATTGAGATGCAAATATTCAGTGGCCTGAGAAGTGCTTGAAATATTCCGCTATGCTGCCTTTATATGATGAAATAATCCTGCAGTATTGGCGAACTGGACTTTGCTGGGAGTTGAATGTATTGCGATTTGTGTAGAACTTCAATTTTGCATCTGATCTGATTTTACCTCTTCAATCCTGTGTAGCCAATACCTAAATGAAGAAAAATACTTTACACGATTAGGTAATGAGGTGGGAAAAATTATTGCATGCTTTGTAAATGGCTCAGTTTGAATCTATAGATAAAATGACTGGCTTCGGTCTGTAAATTGTCCTTGTCAGTACCGCTCACGTCCCTCACATACTTTATTCATTGATCTAAATGTTCAAATCAAACCTAGTACCTTCAATGTAAATTAAGATGCACCATGACTAGCCTGCTTTTGTTGCGCATTGATCGTGTGAAAACACTAATTCCCTATTTTAGATTTTTTCCAATGATTTGTTTGGACATGAATTGATTAGAAGATGTTATTCTAATGACTTCCATTGGACTAGTTAAATAGCAAGGTTCTGCTTTGTTATCGTACACTAGCAAAGGAGGTTGAACTCGAGAAATATGTTTTGCTTTGGCTGATGGGTCTTGGACGTTTCTAGAATAATTCTGTAACTTTCTTTGTTTGTTCTAGATCACATGCATAAGCCAGTTTGATGCAAAATAAGTAGGGGATTCTGTCACATGGGTCTATCGCGAGATAGTCGTAATAGACCGTGTATACAAAGGGAACTGAGCTATCCGTTTCATTTCGATTTTCTTTGCTCATCGATCATTGGCATTAGTAGCAAGTTGTAGTTGTGTCCTGAACGAGTGCCATACATCTGATTGGTGCCATGACTTTATTGATGGTTTAGTTTCTGTACCAGATTTGCGCTGTTAAAATCTGATTCTCTATTTTAACGGACTCGTCACTTGTGACATCATCCTAAAGCTGTTACCTGATGAGCATTCATGATTAGGGGATTGGGCTTGCTATTAAAGCATAAAGTCTCTATCTCTTACGCAAAAGCTACATTATGCATAGGTCATGCACTCTGTGCACATGGAGGTTTGAACAGATTCGTGGTGAAGCCCCATCTTACTGCAATTGTAGAACGGACAAAACGGTCTCCGTCAGTCCACGTTTTATTCTGATACATTCATAAATGTCCAGACCTCTCGTGTTGCATTAGATCTACTTTAACATGTAGCTGTGCACTTAGTAGTCCCAAAAGCATTGAAATACCATCAAGGTGTGAAAAGTTAACGACAATGGCAGTTTTATCGAATTTGTTTTTGCAACACTACATCTGAAAACCGAGTATAAAATCCTTTCTATTGCCATCGATGCAGCATAGTAAAATCAATTGTACGAGGTTCGTTATAAACTTTCGATGAAATGTAACAAGTTGAATCTTCAGACCACATACTGAACATAGTTTACAGTGCAGAACTTACAATCTGTTTTAATTTTCAGGAGTCAAATATACTACCAAGACAACGGAAACGCCATATTATCCAGAAGGTAAGGAGGGAGGACCTAGTCCTAACCTCTTCCACTGCAAATTGTTTTTGCTCTGTTCCTACAACCGGTCGATTCTCATTATGTCCCCAAAATTCTACGTACAGCAGGTCCGTTGAAAAGTGATACTATACGTTTACTGTTAGAGAAAGTAGAAAACAGTTGCTGAACATAACATGGTCACTGACATTTCTTGCGGAAGGCAAACGCTCCTCTGAAATACAAGAATGCTGTATATTGTCTTTGTCACATTAATAAATGGCTCAGTAACGCTGTTAAGTTGCACGTAAAATTTGAATATCCGTCCATAGCGTTCACGGATTAGTGCTCCTAATCGATTTTTGATATATTTGGTATTTGTTTTATGTATTCTTCATATTGTAGCTAAACGCAACGTACGCCCACAAATCTACCGGACAATTAACTGGACAAAGTATAATTTAGTGAAAAAGTACGAGGACAACCAAAAGTGTCATGTACGTGTTTGGAAGTAAAATTTTAAGTGACAGAATATGTGCGAGTTTGCTTTCTACTTTGTCATAAACCTTCTTAGATACGATTTAGTTTGCGTTTTGATGCAGTTAAATTGCCAGTATTAATTATGCGACTGAACAAAACATGTATTGTGTATAAATCTTTGGCGATTTTGAACGAAATTTAGATGACGGTTATCCATTTCACATAATCTCGGTCCCGACATAATTGCAGAGAGGGAGAGAGAAAGGGAAGGGGAGAAAGACGCACAGAAGGTCTGTTTGAGGTGGGATATAAAACAAAGAACGCTGAGTAGAACAGGAGCTGGGCTGCTATACATAACAGTTGAAGACGATCGATACACCATTTCTGAAAGATAATTCCATAATGTAGGGAAATGAGGGTGTCCGCTACACTTAAATTTGATTGACCGTCCAAAAATATATTAATTCCTTGTAAGGAACAACTTCCAGAAATAGAGGGGATAGGCTCTTCCAGGTTAAAATCTGATTCCGCAGTTTGTTCATAACGGAGTCGTCCCTTGCGACATCGTACTCCAGATGTTACTCGATGTGCATTTAACATAGGGGACTCGGCTTGTAAACAAAACATAAGCAAAGTCTCGCACACTTACAAACAAGCTTCCTTACGAATGGTTCTTGCTCTCGGTACACGTAGTGCCATGGATAGACGATTAGATAAGCCACGTATTTATACACGTGTAGAACCGACAATACCGTCTGGGTCAGTCCAGGTTTGATGCACATTAGTGTGCAGACAGTGTTCCATCAGATCTATTTTAACATGTAACTTAAGTAATACTCATAAAAGTATTAAAATACCCTCTCTGTAAAATCAATAAAAGCAAAGTATCGTTCTTGGGTGTCGAGGGTATTTCAAGGGGGGTCATTTGTTTTCGTCTCCACATTCACTCCGCACAAATGCATACATTAGCTATAAAACTCTTGTTTGTTGGTCAACACTTTAGTTGCAAATCTAGAGTATAAATCCTCTTCATCGCCATCGAAGTATCAGAAAGATTGGTCGTACGAGACTGGTAACGATGAAATGTAATTTGAAAATACATGCCACCTACTGAACATCGTTTACAATGCAGAATTTACAAAGTTTGTTTTGATTTTCAGCAGGGGAGTATACTTCCAGAACGACGAAAAGGCCACCTTATCCAAAAGGTAAGAGAAACTAGTCCTAACCCCTACAACTACAAATCATTCTAGGTCTGTTCCTACAACCAGTAGTTTCTCGTACTGTTTCACCCAAATTATATGTACAGAAAGTCCGTTGGAAAGTGTTGATCACTATTACGATTACTATTCGAACAAGTAGAAAAAAGTTGCAGGACATAACATGGTCACTGATGCCTCTTCCGGAAGGCAAATTCTCCTCCGAATTACGAGAATTCGCTGATATATTACTTTTCATAGATAGATTTGCAAACAGTTCAGCATCGTTGCTAGAAGAATGAAGCTGCATGTAAAATTGAATATTCCTCCAACCCATTCACGGAATAGCGATCGGGATCGATATTCAGCCATTGTATTGTGCACACATTTCATGTTGGATACATTTGGTGTTTATAGACCAGTGATGTATTCGTATTATAGCTAAAGACACACGTATAGTCCGGAAAGACAATTCAAGTGGACATGACAGCGGACAATTAATTGACCCTGGCGTATAGCCAAACTATTGCAAAACCACAGGAATAAGTAGCAACTAAGGTCACCACCAACCAGTTATTTCAGGTTCAGGTCTTTTCACGTTCAATATGGACTTTGAACAAATTACCATCAATAATTGCCGAAGCTCCTGACTTGGTATCTCACAAGCAGCTTTCCAAAATCACATTATAATTCTAATGAATTAGTTAGCTACAAGTAAGACCTAGTGATTGTCAGGGCTATGCCGGTTTGAAGTACATTATCTCGTCGCCGTTATGGTAGCCACATTGATCTGTGTACTAAGGGACGAAAACGAACACTGTCAATTTTGTTTTACTTATTTGTGCCGTTTCTATCATTACACTTGTTTATGCTATCATCACCTTCCTTAAATCTCGACCAAGCACTACCCGTTGCTTAATAGTCAAGTGTGACTGTCAACTTATTTATAGATGGACATTTGTAGCTAGTTGCAACTTTCTCCTTTGCGAGTGCCATATACCTGACTGGTGCTATGACTTCAGTGATGTGATAATATATTACCATTCTATACCAGATTTGCACTGGCCTACACAGGCTACATGCCACATTATTTTGCATGCCACATTATTTGGAACATGGAATGCAAGGACACGTCAGATCGCGAGCATCATTGCGCGAATGTGATTTTCTTGTCAAGAAACGACCCTGAGAGGCCAAAATAGGGGAATCTCATTGGAATATCCGCTGCTGAAGTAAACGCAAGCGCCATTTGCAAGTATTGTTTATCCATTCTCAGAAAGAAAACTTTTCCCGAATAAATACCATACGAATTATGCATAAGTACCATGTTAGTTTCAGATTAATTTCCTCCACAGATAGAGGGGCCAGCTCTTGCAAGTTGAAGTCTGATTTCCCAATTTTCTTCTTGATAACGAAGTCGTCCCTTGCAACATCATACTGGAAATGTTGCTTGATGTGCATTTATCATTAAGGAACTCTTCTTGCAGATAAAACTCTCTTGGTTACGAACAAGCTTCATTACAAATGTTTTTCATCCTGTACACCTGGAGCTTTGAATAAATGCTTAGTGAATCCCAGTCTTACTACACTTGTAGAACCGACAATATTGTCTCGGTCAGTCCTCGTTTCGTTTTGATACGGTTAAAAGTACGCAGACCTCTCGTTTTGCATCAGATCTGTTTTCAGATGTAACTGTAGAACTCGTGCTCATAAAGAACAAAAGTACCAGCAAGTGATTAAATCTCGAAAGTATCGGCGATTTTCAAGTGTCATGGTTGCGATGTAAGATCGGTCTAAGCATCGTAAGATTTCGAGGAAATTGTAATAATTTCAATTATTATATGCTCATTTTTTTCTCCGTTAACTTTACATTGTCAGAATCGGCCAGTATTTTCCAATATTGCACCCGCTCGTTTAATTCATATTGAATTCACGCGAATAAAGGAACTACTTTCTATTGTAAACAATTTGTTTCTGAATGAACTACAGGAGATGTTTAATGGACTGCCACATATCAGCAGCAATGGCACATTCCACGTTAACTTGTTTGACAATGTTTCAGATTTATGCTAGCTATAGACGCCAGACAGGGTCCTTAGAAATAACATGCAAGTTATAAGACATAAACTGTCTTCTTTAGCTGGTAATAAAAATAGCAAAAATATACCTACAATTTTACACCCTGAATTGCCTCAAAATGTACTTAGTTCTGCAAATCCGAATTACATGAGCCATGTCAATGGGTTCTCAAGGTTGATCACACATTTCGAAATTGTACTGTAATTTCGACTATATTCCAAGTGCTGTTACATCCTCCTTACTGCACTCAAAATGAAATAAAGATTAAATTCCATAGCGTCTTTTCGATGATTGCAACTGAAGGACTTTATATTTTTTCCCACATTATGATCTGAATCATTCAATGTGAGAACAGAAACACGCATGCCAATGTCAACACACTTCTGCCTCGCTGCTTCAGTACGATATATTTCATGTAGAATTGGCACAGACGCTGCTGGAATCCAATGTAAGTTACTTCATGTAGATAAATCCAGACCATAAATTCCAAAACGTATTTATTCCAGATCAAATGGAAAAGTTGTTGCAATGCGCATTCATTCACAATATGACTCCAAATTTCAATTTTAAGTAGACCAAACGCCATTTTCTTTCGAAACTTACGTCTAGCGCGCGACCAACTTCAAATTTATCTGGGCGGAGTTACGTGCGCATTAATGTTTTTGTGTAATGATGCATCTACGCTTGTATATTTAGTTTGGAATACGGCATACATTCAGTTACTTTGTTTCTTGTAGTGTATTTTTGTTTATATATTTAAGCCTTGGGTAGAAGAAGAATATGAGTATATAATAAAAAGGTTACTGCATTTGTATGGGAAAATATGAACTCGTTTTGTCGGATGGATATACTGCACTCCCAAGGTCGTGCGGTATAGCCATCCGAAAAACTCGTTTATATTTTCCCATACAAATGCAGTAACCTATAAATACCAACCACATATCCAACACTGTTTATAATATAGAAACATTTGTTTTAACTTGCAGTCAAGTCTGCTACCAGGACGACGAAAGCTACAAGTTACCAGAGATGTAAGAACGGAGAAACTAGTCCCAACACCTACGACTGCAAATCGTATTACGTGTGTTCCTATAACCGTTTGATTCTCATATCGTGTCCCAGGAATTACGTGTACAGCAAGTTGGCTGGAAAGTGCGTGCTGTCACTCTCACCATTCGACTCCTGTTAAAGTAAGTAGGAAATACATCTAGAACAGTCATTGATATTTCGTGCGAACGGCAAATACTCTTGCTGAATTACGAGTTCGCTGTGATAATATTATCTTTGTGACATTTTTCAAAATACGTTGCCAGAATGTTATTACGTAAAACTCGAAATGCCGTCCCGCATATACACCATCTTATGCTCCGAATCCATAGTCAGAAAAGGGGCCATTATCGCTTTTTTCTGAATTTATATTCTCTAACAAAGCTTACGATGGCTACAGAAGACATGGAAGATTGGAGAGGGGTTGCGTAATCGTTGATTATCATTTACTTAATTTCGTCGTGACATTTCTTCCGTGAAGTGATATTCAACAGTAAAAGTTGAGGCAATGTAGAATCATTATTCAAGATCCTAAATTCTTTAAATGGAATTTTGCAATGATTGTGAGTTTGCCAGTTGGGATTTGGTTAAATGTTTTTGTTTATTAATCAAACGTGGATTATGTAGCTTTTGACAACCTTGCAGTCTAGTTCGGTATGGGACGCGCATCCACGTTTAATAGTGACTAGATTTCGGTTGTTAATCAATATATCCCCGATTTCTCCATCGTTTTCAAACATTATTAGTGGCCGCAGAACAATGTGAAACGAGCCAGTCTAAAATAGGATATTGTTCGAGTTATCATTTCAGATGAAACTTGTTCAATTAGTTAAAGTATACAAGTATCATACGTTTTTTTACAGGCAATGTACTCTGATAATATACGAAAACCCCCCACATTAAAGCATTATTCGATTTGATTTTCGATTTGTGTAACACTATACAAATAGATACAATTACGGATTGAGACTAATGACATAACTGAAATAAAAACAAAGTAACAACTAGTGTTACACCTCACCTGGTTTACATTTTATTCCAATAAAAACCATAGCTATCTACATTACATGATAGGTACATACTAGATAAACGTGAACTTGTTCATTGGTTGTCCGTGTGGTCTGCTTGGCTTAAGTGTAGCTACTACGGACTATACAATGTCCATTGCAATCTGTTGTGGACAGCCATGACTGACCAATCGAATGTCACCTATCATTAAATGGGCTTATGTTTCAATTAGTTATTGGCAGTCCACATCATAACTGAACCGAGGGTCACTCGTATTATTAAATGGGCTTCGGTTTTAAAACTCGGTTGGAGAGGCCATTAGTGGACTTCTTATTGTTGTTGTAGGGTTTTAACTCCATTTTTCTACACAAGATAGGCTATACATGGCGGCAAGTATAAATGGTCGAGTAAGAACCCGGGAAAACTCCGAAAAGAACCACTGGCCCACGAGAAGCTACTGGTATGCTTTCTCACATATCCACATTGGCCGAACCCGAGACTTGAACCCACGCAGACAGAGATGAGATGGCAATGATCTGTAACGGTGAACGCTTTAGACCACTCGGCATTCGTGGACTAGTTTGAATATGTATCTCAGAGAAATGAGTTTACCTGGATTACGTTTTTACTTGTGTTGAATCTCGTATTTCTTCTGCAATAAAAGTATTTAAATCTATTAACTGCAGAACTATTGTACATGAAGTTTCCACGATTGTAACAATTTTATAATTGATTAACAAAAAGGTTTTGTAAAAAATACAAATTAATAATTGCTGATGTAATGGTTCAAAGTGTTTAGTGACTCAAATTCTGTCACGTTTACTAATGTAATTATGATTTTCCTTAGTGTAAGCTAAGGGTAGCATAAAACGTGCCACGGGGTGGGGGTATGCGCCGTAAAACCCCAAACTAAGGGCAATATTTGTATACTATAGCAATTTCGTCCCCTTTAAGGGACTCTGAAGGATGTCGTGCAGAAGGAAATGTGCATCACTATTCCACATCTTTAACCCTTTGAGAAAGGTCATTTTGGAAGTTTGATGTAAAACCTCTTTTAAACGCTACCTTAAAAATGGAAATGAATTCTTTAAAGTTAAAAGAAATACTTGGGGCTTTTTTTTCAAGAAATTTATATGTTTTTAGTACAGTTATTTTGAATTTCTTTTCAGGGCAATTTACTGTGAAAAATGGTTCATAGGAACTTGCAGAAGCCTTGATTAAACTGATGGTGAATATGCATTTCTTTTTCATATTTATTCTGTTGGCAATTAAAAACCTGCTAGCTGGAAATTTATGGATTTGTCGTGTGTTCTATCCTCAATAAGAAGCTCATGTAAGAATATTACTACCCTTTATAGTGGTATGTTTTTGTGGGATGCTATTTTCGGTACATTTGTCCTTAGTTTTCCTGAAAATGAAACTCATTAAAATAAATTAAGCCTTAAATATTGTAAATGTAATACTCGTGAATAATGCCGTATGGATAGAATTTCTAAACCTGACAGCGCATACGTCATTATCGGAAGCGTGGAACTTTGACACAGTGTCGAAAACTGGAGATGCTATTGTGCCAAGAGACGAGACAAGACTTTATTACTTAGGCTGTAAAGTTTACAACATGCGAGGTATAAAAGAAAAAGTACAAGAATATAAGGCGTGATGTTAAATAATGCATAACAGGGATTACATGATTTCAGAAAAGACAATCTCAAAACCTGCAAATAATTTAAGAGTGGTACTTCAACTGTATTGATTATATTTATAAACTTTAGTCATGGCAGTGTAAAAATGAGGTATAAATTTTCTGTCATCGTAAAAATAAAAACGTGGCAACATTCCATTTAACATGCTTAGAAAGTCTGGAATGTTTGGAGAGTAGAGCGCATCCTCAAAACCTATTTGCTAGCAACGATTCATGGTCATTTAGTAATGTAGAGAAAAATAACGGAGATACATTTTACCTTCGTCTTAACACATTTTTCACCTCAGAACACACCACCCCCGAAAATGTATTTACAAAGACGTGTGCTTTGATATCATATTAAATACTTAATATAACATTAAAACATTTTCCTCTGTTACCTCCCGAGTACAATTTAATATAATCCAACTCAAAACATTAACGAAGTCACTTTAACATGAACAAGCGTGCAGAAGTGTTATTGCATACTCATAAATTCAAATAACGCTATGACAAATACAGTTCGTTGTGGAATAACCATTCCTGAATCAAGCTAAAATCTCGGATAATTTATTATCAAGGAACTGAGACAATCTTGCAATTAGTATTACGGTAAAAACTTGACCAAAGGAGCTTGCTAAGGTCCATAATCCGACTTTCGCCGGAATGGTCAGAGTGCATCGCGCATTACTCGAAGCATGCTGGATTGAATACTAAAATTCGATCAGCCGTTTAAAGCTATTCATCCAACACGTCGCCAAGTCGTATAAATACCTCTTCAACTGCTATGCTGAGACAAAGATGGCTTAGAGTGTATGTTGAGAACTGAGTGACCTTTGACAGAAATTTTCCAAGTTGGAAATGTTTAAGTTTATGGTAAACTACATGGTGTTCTACTCAACCAGACAGACCGCTTAATACGAACGTAAATATGCGCAATTTCACATTTAGAACGATGACTGGTAGATCGCAAGTATTAGATTTTTCCCTGTTGAGTATTCATTGCTACGTATTCATTGGCCATGAAGTGGGGGAAAATCCTAAAGTATCGGGAAGAGTAAATCTAAAGAGATAAAAGCTAATCAAACTGAGCTACAAGTGCAACATTAGGCAAGTGCATTTCAAGTTTAATGGTTATATATTTTTACGGGAGTCGCATAAGCTTAGTTGGTTGAGCGTCGGACTCGTAATTAGAGGGTCGCGGGTTCAAAACGTGCACACGACCCGGAGCCAATAGCAACAATACTGTACGGGAATTTATGCAATGGCTGGGTACAGCTCCAGACACTAGTGCATATTATTACGATTAACCTAGATTACCGTCCCAAATTTTTAGTCTGCCAACAAGCACCTATGTATTTATTCTTCAGACGATTCTTTTTATAAATCCAGAGGTATTATGCCAAAGCATTCAAAACCATTGCAGATTAAAGATCTCGTACATAAAAATGTGGTTTATCCGTAAAGTTTAAAACAAATGAATCGGATGAGAGTTCATTGAACATGGAGATTATATAAATACAGGGCTATTGAAATTTGTAAAAATGACTTCGCTTATACATATTAAGAAATTGTGACAGTAAAAGTTCATAAATCTTTTAACGACGTCAAAATACAAATGTTGTTCCAATCGTTGATTCAAAACGCCTTTCAATATTTAATGCAGCCTTTGAAAAAAACTCATTCATATGCGTTTGATTTACTTTAAATTTAATGTCCTCCACCTGACTGCATTTACATAATGTGCTTATATTATTCATTATTTTGTTTTCATTTTGAAAAAGATGTTTATTTATATATTTACTAAATCTACTCGACATGCAATAGCGAACTTCAGCTTTAGAATGAAAATATAATGTACTGTAGCTGCGACTCCTTCAAAAGTTTACCCTATTGTGACAAATTTTAAACTCATTCTATTGTATGATCAGACACGTCTATGGATTTTGTGACGGGAACATTTTGGGGGTCGAGTTCTAAATAAACTAGTATAATTTTAAGTTACAGCTACGCAATCATATTACAATAATAAACAATGGCAACGACGATGATAATAGCAATGATGATGACTTGGTAATTTAAAGGCATGCATTTCCTGTAATATAATAAGTATCTAAAATTTCGATCATTTCATTAATGTATTAAATTGCCAATAGTCAATAATCATAATTAGAGATTTTGCTTAACACTTGATAATTTAATATGGAATGAAGCGGCATGCATTTACAAGTACATGTACATTTACTTTTGGTGAAGTTCAGCTATGTGAACCATATAGTAAATGGCGTCTCAGTCGAGTTATGATTTGAAATGTTTTCACCTAGATGTGAAAAACATCGCAAACGTCGATATTTTTATTACTCTTTACACCCAGCCCCGCCATTATTCTGAAGGTTGCTTTCGGATTTCTAAATATTTGTAGTCACTGACTCGTCCAAGTGTAATGTCTCAAATCTGATCGCTCTCTCTCTCTCTCTCTCTCTCTCTCTCTCTCTCTCTCTCTCTCTCTCCATCTGTATCCAGAGGAGGCAAAATTGTTTTGCAAAAGTTATGTCAATCTTTAAAAACTAAGTTTGAAACATTCGATTATGGAACCTTCATAGAGACTAAAATTTGGAAAATATCGATGGAGGAAGATTGTATTTTTCATGATATTTCACGAGAATAGATGGAAACATTATTTTGATCTTGAATGCAGCTTCGGGAAAAGGAAAGGTGGGTGTCCAAGGTTACATTCTCATAGATACTATGCACACCTTTCAGTACCTTGAATTCCAATAACACCGAATGACACCAAAAACAGTGTGTAGTACAAGGGAGTATGGGCAAAAATAGACGGAAATAAAGCTACGTATAAAAAGAGATTAAACGAATTAAAGATTTTATAACGGATACAGATCTGTTCTTTTTGGCAAATCTTATTAAATTGGCCAGATTTAGCCATCATGGCGAGAAGTGACAGAATGATACCAGTACCCAAATCTGAAGAACCACACTGACCCTTCCAAAAATAGTCCCATAATACTAGCATAATTTTGAACCTTCCATCCATAGTCATATAACCAGCAGTATTTGGACCCTTCCGAATATAGTTCTATAATACTAGCAGTATTTTGACCCTTCCGACTATAGTCCTATTACACTAACAAGTTGTACTTGCAATGGCATGGAAAGCAGGGCAATGTCATTTCTCTGGTACTTTGAACTCAACATGTGTCTTCTCCCAATTCTGTGCTTGATGCAGAATTATACAAATTAGAGAAACTTAGGAACGCTTGGGTTTTTTCCCCACTAAATTAATGTTTGTCCTCTTGGACTCTTCATACCAGTTTCTTAAAGTTTTAATTTAACTTTTTATTGGGCAAATTGTATTCTCTTACAAAATTTGTCTTATAACTTGTGTTGCCGACTAAAGATGATATTCTGGATTCAATCCGTTTGCGTCTGCATGTGTTTTAATACATTGTATACTAGATGGATATATTTCTATCAAGTCTGTATCTTCAATGGTACAGACATAACTTTGAGGAAAGCGGTTACCAACATTTTCTTGAATAGTTCTTGTATATTAATATGTCTGAATTTTTTCTTTGCAGGCCTATCAAATAATTTTACCATGACCTTTGGTTTTAGCGTATATTTCACGACACCGTTTTTCGCACACATAAATCCAATAATTGACCCCAAATTCACAAATCTAAATTTTCAAGACTCACCATAAAGCAAGATTTCCTTAGAGCGATTGCATCTTTATTCTTGCAATCTAAAAATGTTAAGCATAAACATTAATTTTGTCTTCACTGGGTTATTTATATTTTTGTAACTTTAAGAGATTCAATAATCAAAGAATCAAGTGTCTGTTTTCATACCTGTGAAACACTCCGCATGTAATTTATATACTCATTTTCATTTTGATGTCGCAGTAGTACATTTTGTCAAATTTTACCATTACACCGAGACACAAGTGGATTAAAACATGAATGTATATCTGAGCATGAAACATATGTATGCACACACTGAAGGTTTAAACACACACACACACACACACACACACACACACACACACACATCCATATGTGTGTGTGTGTTTTAGTATGTTTGTCTGCCTGTCTATTTTATATAGGTATAAATAAGATCTGAATCATCACATAACCAGTCTGGAAAATTCTTTATTTAGCAATTGATGCAAAAGACAATGTACGATTAAGGATCTCTCTCTCTCTCTCTCTCTCTCTCTCTCTCTCTCTCTCTTGATTATATAGGTGCCACTCCACATCATTTTCTTTCATATGGTCATGTGCTATCCAGAGATCAGCGCTGTCCTTTCTGTTTCTGAGCCTTTGTTTTTTGTGTCGTGCATGCATGCATGCATGCATACATACATACAATTTCAGATCTTGTGTACGTGATGAAGCTACATGACAAGTAGGAGTACGATTTTCACAACAAACGTTACCCGGGAGAAATGCACGGTCCAGACGAACAATGCAAGTATATATATATATATATATATATATATATATATATATATATATATATATATATATATATATATATATATATATATATATCTTTCTTTTTTTTATCGAATAATAACGAGATTCTCAAGAGTTTCGGTGCCACTATAGACCATTCCAATGACATTAGGATTATTAAAGGTTACAGTACCATTATGGACCATTCCATTGGCAGTGGGATTCTTAAGGGTTACATTGCCATTTTAGACCATTCCAATTACAATGAAATTCTTAAGGGTTACATTACCATTGTAGACCATTCCAGTGACAGTGGGATTATTAAGGGTGACTGCCATTTTAGACCATTCTAATGACACTGACATTCTTAAGGTTACAGTACCATTATATACCATTCCACTGAGAGTGGGATTCTTAAGGTTGACACTGCCGTCATAGACCATTCCAATGACAGTGAGATTCTTATGGGTGACATTGACATTATATACCATTCCAGTCGAAATGGGATTCTTAATGGTTACAATGCCATTATAGACCATTCCAATTACAATGGGATTCTTAAGGGTGACGGTGCCGTTATAGACCATTCCAATGACAGCGGGATTCTTCTGGGTTACATTGACAATATATACCATTCTAGTGGCAATGGGATTCTTAATGGTTACAATGCCATTATAGACCATTCCAATTGCAATTGGATTCTTAAGGCTGACAGTGCCATCATAGACTATGAGACTATTTCATTGACAATGGGAGTCTTAATGGTTACAATGCCATTGTCGACTATTCCAATGACGGTGGGATTCTTAATGATTACAATGCCATCATAAACCATTCCAATGACATTGGGATTCTTAATGGTTACAATGCCATCATAGACCATTACACTTACTAAGACTTTACAGTTGTTTCACAGGATAAGACGTTAAACAGTTCATGAAAACCGGATGGGATCGTGGTTCTATTTCCGGGTCAATCAAAACGCAATTTGTGAACATATTTCACTCATACCTTAAATGCTAACTTCCACACACTGATTTCACGACCACAATATACGTGTCCCAGTTATTTCGCAGGGAAGTTCAGTCCTTGTTATAAATATTTCACAATTAATGACACAGTAAAACAACAGATTCATCTCACCATTGGGTGGAGATTCACGAAACCTGCTAATCAGGTTGGCCATCAGAAAACCATCCTGAAGAAGTGAACATTTTTGGGATCTCTGCCCTGGTAGTCGAAAGGGGCGGTTTTTGTTGGTAAGGTCAAATTTACATAAACTGTAGCATTGACATTTTCCACAGATAAATTTTAAAGTTTAGACAATTTATAGTACAAGAACACATATGTACTAAAATGAAACGGGGCTGGCAATATCGACCCATGGAATCTATAATAATAATAATAATAATAATAATAATAATAATAATAATAATAATATTATTATTATTATTATTATTATTATTATTATTATTGAATGTTTCACGTTATAAAACGGTTGGAATATCTTTGGAATGAATGAGATGTCTTTCAAAAGACAGAATGTCTTTGTTGAATGATTATATTCAATATCAAAATTATAAAGCATACTGACATCAAATAAACGGCCTCTTCAAAAATACTCGAGTGATTCCAACCAGTGGGCTTAACTGCTTGAATACTCTTGATGAGGAAAATGTGAAAATACAAAGGTATTGTTGATCTCTATTATAAAAGTCTAAATGGGGAAACTTGAAACTGCAGCAAATCAGCCTGCAAACACTGCTTTTCTCTTCTGCCTAGTTTTGCCATTCCCATCCGGCCATAGAACACAATTAATTTTACTATATATTCTCTACATTTGTTTCTCAGTACTGAACTTTCCACTGTGTGACAATCAATACAAATCATATGTTAATCAGAAATACCTTCAAAGATGACTTCACGGTGAAATTCTTGTCAAGGGTTGACTTGCATTTTTTTGAGAGGCTGAATTGCAAACAAAACACCATGCAATGGAACACAGATTTCACTTCCGGATCATCACCAAGACTTTATTACTCACTGTACACTGTCGCCGAAACACACACATACAACCACACCATAAGCTCATATTCTAAATAATAAACAATTGCCTTTAAATCCATACCAAGAATGCCTAAATCTAACTCTTGTATCACCACCAAACGGAGACAGGAAAAGATGCTCTAAAAATAGACTGGGACTACATTCATGGGTACTGAACCGGAACTATTAATTGTGACCTGATGCCTGACAGGCCCAATTTGTATGGCCAATTTTAGTGTAACTTTTATATTTGCATGCCACACTTATTTCAACTTTATACATGAAGTCTTTTGGAATTTCCTTGCAAACAAGACATGTGACAGCTGTCAGAAAGTGTGTAGTGCTGGTGTTCCACAGGGTGCAAGTTGTGGTCCAAGTGTTCTTGAGAAACCAAAACTAAATTTGCTATATCTTCCTTAATTATAGGAATTTTTCAATGCAGTAAAAACCTAATTGTAATACATGTTAAGGCCTGTATGAAAATATGTTTGACATTTAAAAATATTGATATGTTAAATTTTAATGGAAATTTAAATAAACATTTAAATTTTAAAAACTAATTTTATTGAAAAATTAAATTTTAATGCAAGTTATAACATCCAATTTGACAAATTTAAGGCAGCAAAGTTGATTAATGAATGGTATTTAAAACAAATGGTAGTTTGGGTCTGT
Source organism: Megalonaias nervosa (assembly GCA_016617855.1). Classification (NCBI taxonomy): domain Eukaryota; kingdom Metazoa; phylum Mollusca; class Bivalvia; order Unionida; family Unionidae; genus Megalonaias; species Megalonaias nervosa. The sequence goes on along the minus strand of JAECUM010015917.1, from coordinate 14,691 downwards.
ACAACTGATAACATTTTTCCCAGGGGTACTAAAGCATGATTGCTCACAGTGATTTTGGCAGCAAATTGCAATATGCCTATCCAGATGCATATCGGTGTACACACTAAGGAAACAATGACAGGTGCTATGTTCTACATTTATTGTGTCAGGTACTTAGGCAGTTGTTTGTATAACTAATAGCGCACTCAAATTTAAAGTTTTGATGGGACCACTACCATGTTTTATAACAAAAATGTGTTCCATTTCAATGTCGATAACTACAAAAGTCGACAATGTGATAGGAAAATACAGTTTCAGGGAGGTTCCACCTTACTGAACAATGGTGCGAAGCTCTCTCATGAAGATCTAAGCCATGTCTTTGAGGTGCTGTATATTAGTGTGCTGATATGAACTAATCTTGGTCACTTATGGCAGTACACTGCGCATGTCCTTATGAGACCTTGCTATCACCACCGGACTACTGGAGAGCTTCCAGACTGATCCAACTCTAACACTTTGTTCCAGATACCAGGCAAGACCTGAAAAGATATAACATGTTTCACTTAATTCCAGAAAACAGTAAGATGTAGGCAAATGAAGTTAAAATGTGTTAGATATGATGATTTGAAAATAACATTCAGGTTGCAAACATGGGAAGAAATAATAAACTTGACAGAGTGACACTCAGAAATGTGAAGCAATGGACATGTATTAAAGTGATGAATGCATCCTAAAAATAGATAAGGTTTCTAGAAGCATATTTAGCCATTTACAGGTTAAATAACTAATCAGGCAGAGTATGTATCATAAAGTTTAAGGCAATGTTGGAATGGTGAGGTTTGATCATTGGTACAAACATTAGTGCATACCAGTATACAGGAAAGTCAAATGACAATGTACCAAATTAAAATATATAACTATAAGCAATCTTATTCATGAGGAAAATAACAATTTCAGATATTGCGAGTGAATACAGCCAAATGTGGCTACACAGATCAACCATAGGTACCAATAGATCCTATATCATCAACCAAATGTGTGGGACATATACAATGTATTTGTTAAAATCACACGTGCAAACATAATTCAAATGATCTGTTTGAACATTTTTAGTGCATTTTTAAGAGTGTTGGTTATCAGTTATTAAGCTCAATGATTCAGTGGAATCAGATATCAGATGATGTTACAATACTGCACTCTGTCAAAGCACTAAATTGATATATGTTACCATACACAGGCATATTCATGATGAAAATAACATTTTGGGATATTTAAAGTGCACACAGCCAGAACTGAGCTGTACAGATTCACTATAGGTACAATGTCAGCCTATATGATGTACTGAATGTCAACTTTTGATCCCAAACATTCTAAAATATATGCATATTTGTTTATGTCAGATATGTAACCATGTTATGATCAGTTGTACAAAGTTAAATTCAAATAATCTGTTTGAATATTTCTTATGTAATCTTTAAAGTGTCAGTTAACAAACGTTATTAGCAATTAATAATGCATAAAGCAAACTGGATCATTAGAATTCCCATATCATCATCTAGGCCACAATGCGCACTACATCAATCAATATCTTAATGAAACTGAACAATAAAATGGAATGCATTCTGTGTTCAACTTACATAATTTTGCTGATTTCTTACATGCAAGGGTAAATATACCTGGGGAAAGTATATTTTATCCTTTTGACCTGTATTTCATTCTCTGACAGCTTAAAATGATTTTGTAGAGAACTTGAGCAGGTTCTAGTATAAAGTTTTCATCTCTGTCCTCTCACTAAATACCCTATAATTATGTTTATAAACAACTACTGATAGCTATACAAGCAGATATGTGTTACTCCGGAAGTCACCCCATCATACACACATAAATTAACTGTTTGGACCCCTAATAAATAGTTTGAATGACCTAAAGGCACAATACAAAATAGAATTTTGTCTTCATGTATTTTAAATGAAGGTCTCATTTTGACTTACAAAGATATTTTCTCTGACAAAATTTGACAAATATCCATCATTGGAGCTTGTATATGGTGTAGGAGTATATACATGCTGATATCATTTAATATCTTTCCCAATAAATATTATATATGTGCATTTTTGGGGGAAAATTTTTATTTTTTAATTGTTTTTAAAACTTTCATTTAAATTTTTAAAATAAAAATTAATTTTTTATTTTTAATTTTATTCTTATATTTTCAAAGTCAATATACATAACATATTAAAATTTCATGTGTCTATCGTTAATAATAAAGATTTTATACCAGTTTAAATTTTATTCAAATACTGCACTGACAGGCCATAGAAAACAATTTTACTATATATTCTCTACATTTATTTCTCAGTACTGAACTTTCCACTGTGTGACAATCAATACAAATCATAAAATCATATGTTAATCTAAAACACCTTCAAAGATGACTTCACGGTGAAATTCTTGTCAAAGGTTCACCGGCTTTTTTTCGAAAGGCTTGACTGTCAACAAACCAATGTGCAATGAAACAAAGATTTCACTTCCGGATCATCACCAAGACCTTATTACTCACTGTACACTGTCGCCGAAACACACACATACAACCACACCATAAGCTCATATTCTAAAGAATAAACAATTGCCTTTAAATCCATACCAAGAATGCCTAAATCTAACTCTTGTATCACCACCAAACGGAGACCGGAACTAATGCTCTAAAAATAGACTGGGACTACATTCATGGGTACTGAACCGGAACTATTAATTGTGACCTGATGCCATCCCACTAGACTTCATCCCATCAAAATACTTTATTACGGAACCCATCCAACTAGACTTCATCCCATCAAAATACTTTATTACTGAACCCGTCCAACTTGACTTCATCCAATCAAAATACTTTATTACTGAACCCGTCCAACTTGACTTCATGCCATCAAAATACTTTATTACGGAACCCGTCCAACTTGACTTCATGCCATCAAAATACTTTATTACTGAACCCGTCTAACTTGATTTCATCCCATCAAAATATTTTCCTTTTTACTGAACCCTTCCAAAGTATCAACCTACACCAAGATCTTAAAAACCACTTCCAAAACAATAACAGAAATGGTATTTAATGTTACCATAGTTTCAACCATTTTTCACGAATGGCGTACGCAGAGTAACATTATCTGCGTCAACAGATTACGAATGTAAAGCAGTGGTAACACACGAGAGAGAGAGAGAGAGGGAGAGAGAGGGAGAGGAGAGGGAGAGGAGAGGGGAGGAGAGGAGAGATGCAATTAGATAACAAAGAAAGAAAGAAAAACAAATGGAATTAGAAGAAAGAGACAGAGAAAGACAAATGCAGGTACCGAAAGAACAAATGCAGTTACAGAAATAAAAAGAACAAATTCAATTAGATAAGGAAGAAAGAGAGAGAGACAGACAGACAGACAGATGCAAATGCAAAGAGAGAAGGAAGAGAGGGAATATCAGTTTAGAATAAAGAAATGGAGCTGGGAAGTGAAATGCACGCTCCCACTTCACATACAAATTCAAGTTTTAATCTTACTAAGAATATTAGGTTAGTGCCACCATTCAGAGAAAAAGAAGCATACAATATTTTCTTCGTTTTGAAAAAGTTGCTGAAAATTTGAAATGGCCAAGGGAGCATTGGACTAATTATTACAATGTGTACTAATTGGTAAAGCTAGTGATATTTTTCCATTCACTGTCAGTTCAGCAAAGTGGTGACTATGATCTAGTTAAGGAATGCATCTTAAAGTGTTATGCGTTAGTCCCTGAGGCTTATAGGCAAAAATTCAGGAACTATAAAAAGAAGCTGGACAAACACATGTCGAATTTGCAAGAGAAAAAGTGCAGTTATTTGATAGATGGTCCTTAGCTAAGAAAGTTGAACAAGATTATGAAAGTCTCAAAAAACTTTTATTACTTGAAGAGTTTAAGAACTGTGCCCATAGTGACATTAAGACTTATCTTGACGAGCATAAGATCGAGATCTTAGAAAATGATGCTCGAGCTGCTGACGAGTATTTCTTAACTCATAAAGTTCCTTTTGTAGGCAAGTCTTCCACTCAGCAGTCTTCTGGTAAAAATGATCAAAGATCCTTGTCTCTTCCTACGTGTACATATTGCAAGAAAAAAGGATACGTTATTTCTCATTGCATCAGATTGAAAAATAAGCATCAGAATCAAGACAGACCTATCCCAAATGCTCTTATTTCTAAGAGGTCATGGTCATGTATTGAAAGCAATACATTTGTTGGGTGTAATAAACCCCAGTCTGATTTTATTATGGAGAATTATGAACCATTCATGTCGAAGGGTTCTATATCACTCTTGGGTGATTTGGCCAACCCTATCCCTATTAAAATTTTAAGGGACACAGGAGCTTCTCAGAGTCATTTATTATCAGGTACTTTGCCTTTTTCTGAGAAGTCCTGTTCTAATGAGAGTGTTCTCATTCAGGGAGTTGAGTGCGGCTTTGTTAATGTTCCTCTCTATTCTGCACATTTGTCATCAGACTTAGTCTCAGGACCCGTGACAGTCGGAATGTGTTTTCCTTACCCATTCAGGGTATTCATTTATTACTAGGCAACGACCTAGCTGGAGATAATGTTGTAGTTAATCCACTTGTAACTGACAAGCCTTGTTGGAATCAGAAGGTTGTTCCTACTGAAAAAGAATTCCCTGATTTATATCCAGCTTGTGCAGTTATTAGAGCTATTGCAAAGAAAGCTCTTGAGAATGATGTTGATAAGGAAAGTATTCCTTTAGCTGATACATGTATTGGTCAGGCTTTTGATGAGGTCACTTTTTCACCCCTTGTTTGCATCAATCAAAAGGTATTGATCACAGTGATCCTCTTTAAACTACTCATTCTCTTTTTTCTAATCAGGGTGACAAACGACAATCACTTGTCGTCGAACAGGAAGATGATCCTGAGATCTCCTGTTTGTTTCAAAGGGACATTAGTGAAACTGAAGCCACTGAAGAACCTGTCTGTTATTACATTAAAACTGGAATTCTCATGAGAAAATGGAGATCTCCTGAGGTACCTGTTGGTGACGTGGGGACAGAGAAATATCAACTTGTAGTTCCAAAATCTTACAGACAGGAAATTCTTAGTCTGGCCCATGAAACTCCTTTGGCTGGTCATTTAGGGATTAATAAGACTTATCACAAGATCTTGAATCATTTTTATTGGCCAAAAGTCAAAAGTGATGTTTGCAAATACTGCAGATCTTGTCATACTTGTCAGATGGTGGGAAAACCCAATCAGAAGATACCTAAGGCAAATCTACAACCTATTCCTGCATTTGACGAACGATTTAGCAGAATTATGGTAGATTGTGTTGGTCCCTTACCTAAGACCAAGTCAGGCAACCAGTACTTGTTGACCATTATGTGTATGTCAACAAGATTCCCAGAGGCAATTCCTTTGAGGAATATAAAATAGAATAGTAAAACAATAGTAAAAGTTTTGATAAAGTCTTTTACTCAATTTGGCCTTCCCAAATCTGTCCAATTGGATCAAGGGTCAAATTGTATGTCTGGAATTTTCCAGCAAGTTATGTATGAATCAGGCATTCCACAATTCAAATCTTCTGCCTATCACATTGAGAGCCAATGGGCTTTAGAAAGATTTCATCAGACTTTGAAAAATATGATTCGATCATATTTGTTTTGATACGGGTAAAGATTGGGATGAAGGCATTCATTTACTGTTGCTTGATGTTAGGGAGTCAGTTCAAGAGTCTTTAGAAGTCAGTCTCTTTGAACTAGTTTTTGGACACACTGTGCGTGGACCATTGAATTTGTTGAAAGAGAAACTTCTTTCTAATGAAGATACTGGACTTAATCTTCTCGATTATGTTTCCAGTTTGAAGCATAAGTTGTCAAAGGCGTGTGAGGTTGCAAGAGCGAATCTGCACTCGACGCAGTCAAAAATGAAATTAAGATATGATAAAAACTCAAAGGAAAGGAGTTTTCAGCCTGGTGACAGAGTTCTGGCTCTCTTGCCCATTCCACAAAATCCTCTTCAGGCCAAGTATTATGGTCCCTACACATTTGAAAAGAAAATAAAAGATTTAAATTACATCATAAATATTCCTGGGAGGCGAAAACAAAAACAACTTTGCCACATAAACATGTTAAAGGTGTATATTGAGAGAGATAGCCAGGTAAATCATGCAATTAATTTAGTTGTCCCACTCACTGAGGATTTAAGTGAAGGAATGCAATCGGACACTATCGATTTTGGAGTGACAAATCTTCGGAATTCAGAAATTATGAATAATCTGTACTAGAAACTTTCACATTTGCAGCAAAAAGAAAGGAGCGAACTTAAACAGTTATTATTTGAATATGAGCACTTATTTCCAGATGTTACTTGAAAAAAGAAATTCAGTATTTGTTGGAGAATGATTTCATAGAGCTAAGTAAAAGTGACTGGAGTTCACCATGTATACTTGTTCCGAAACCAGATAAAATTTCCGTATGTGCACTGATTATAGGAAGGAGAACAGCGTGACTAAGACAGATTCATTTCCATTACCAAGAATCGATGACTGTATTGATAAAATTGGAAATGCCAAGTATGTCACCAAATTTGACCTTCTGAAAGGATTTTGACAAATTCCACTAACGGAAATGGCAAAGGAAATTTCGGCATTCGTGACACCAGATGGACTTTATCAATACAAAGTGATGCCGTTCGGGATGAAGGCTTTTCCAAGTACCTTTCAACGTTTGATGAATATTGTGATGCTCACATCGATGATGTCATCATCTACAACGACGCCTGGAAAGAACATCTAGCAACAATTCGGAAATTCTTTGACAGACTCACTGATATAAGTGTGACAATTAATTTATCCAAAAGTGAGTTCTGCCATGCTTGTGTAACATTTCTAGGACATATTGTGGGAGATGGACAAGTTAAACCTATAGATGCTAAGGTCAAGGCTATCTCTGAATTCCCTGTGCCTGTCAGTAAAAAGCAACTGATGCGATTTTTAGGTATGGCTGGATACTATCGGAAATTTTCTTCCAATTTGTTTAATATTGCTGAACCCCTGAAAAATTTATTGAGCAAGAAAAACAAGTTTCTTTGGACTGAAAAATGTCAGGAGGCTTTTGAGAAGTTAAAGGCCTTACTTAAAAGTGCACCAGTTCTTACAGCTCCAAATTTCAGTCAGTCATTTAAACTATCTGTTGACGCAAGTGATGTTGGGGTTGGAGCAGTATTGATTCAAGAAGATAGAAATGGTGTTGATTATCCAGTGTGCTATTTTTCTAAGAAATTAAATAAGCACCAAAGAAATTATTCAACAATCGAGAAGGAATATTTGGCTTTGATAATGGCATTACAACATTTTGAAGTTTACATTAGTTCAGCTCCTTCTCCGATTGTTGTGTTTAGTTATCACAACCCCTTTACTTTCATCGATAAGATAAAAACAAAAATCAAAGATTATGAAGGTGGAGTTTGTTGATACAGGAATATAATATTGACATCAAGGGAAAAGACAATTTAATAGCAGATGCACTTTCCCGTGTATAAAAATATTATTTCATGTACACTTTGCATAATTCATAAGAGTTCTTATATATTTTTTTTACTTCATATATAATTAAACTGTGGCAAAAAGAAAGCTTTATTATATAAATCTTTCTTTTTCTTTTATGGGGGGAAAGTGTTACGTATACGTAATTAAATTGTTTGTTTGTTAGTTTTAAATTTGTTTATATTTTTATTTTATTCCATTATATGTTATTGTAATGATAATTTTGTCTATTGGATTAGACTTTTTTTTAGAAATTCAATTCAGTTCTGTTCGGCCTGATAAACAGCCAGCAGTTTGAAACATTGTATCTTTTGCTGACCTAGGTTCAGAACCAGTGTCATTTTTAGAGTAAACAATTTTTAAAAAAATTCATTTCTAGAGTAAGATTCATTGGTTTTTAGCTAAGGCTATACTGTAGTACGTGACTTAAAACATGTGAAGAAGTTTCCATGATTTTCTAGAAGGTGGTCACATGACCTGATCCGGGAATCTGTTTTGCTTCTTAATTTACTCTATAGTCGTAATTTTGAAAAGAAATAGCCAGTTGTGCTTTATACCTTTGAAACTCGAAGGTGTGTTTTGTTGTGAACAGTTTGAGTTGAATTTTTTTATTTTTTGGAATTATAATTCGTTTCTCTGGAAATTATACATACAAGTGCTCCTCATCAGAATTCTTGGAAAAAGACATTTATTGAAATTTTCCGGAATTCAAACAACTGAAATAGTATTCTTTGTGATTCAGCAAGGAACTGCTGACACGACAAGACTGTGAAGATTACGGCATACGTCATCGCCTTCCATCTTGGAATTTCATCGGGATTCGGACTGTGATTTACTTAGGACTTTTATTTCATAGAACTTATATTTCTTAATTCTTGGATTAATTTTGGATTAGATTTATAAACCGTAAGTCCTTTTTCTCATTTTTATCTTGTTTTTCTATGGAAATAAATTATTTGTTCAATTTTACAAAGCTTGTTGGCTTCACTATTTTCTTTTTACTTTTGTACGAGGCTAGACACGTTACAAAAGGAATGAGTTGGGAAAGATTTGGGGAGGGAGATTTTTTTAAGGGTAGATTAATACATATAAAAGTAAAAGAATGGCACATAATAAACATATATTTTCAGGCAAACAAAGTGAAAAAAACAACAACATTTCATTGAGAACCTGAACGTATACCTACAAAATTACTCTATGAAAAATCTAATTATCGGAGGAGATTACAATCGGATTGGGGATGGAATAGATAGAAGTAATGAATTAACACCAAACGATAAATTGTTTTAGGCTGAAATGATAAACCTAATAAAATAACATAATCTAACAGACATATATAAAAAGCTAAACTTAATAAGACGTGAAATCACTTACGAATATAAAAATGGACAGACTAGCAGATTAGACAGATTTTATGGAACGAATTATAATGAACGTATATATAAAAATGCAATAATTACAGACTTAAAACTATCAGACCATAAAATGGTATACATTGAACTAAAAATAAAAGACAGGAATAAGTGGGGACCGGGACAATGGAATCTAAATAATAAAATTTTAAACGAAGAGGACTTTTTAGATACAATAAAGAAAGAACTAACAAAATTCACTGAAGAGGGAAATTTGGACATAATCGAAGCGTGGGATATTTTAAAACTCAAAATAAAAAAGAACGCCATCCAATATTCAAATATAAGGATGGAAAAATTAATAAGGGAAAAAAAATGAAATAAGAAATGGATTAAGCAACTTACCTAATGAAGAAATTAAAAACCAAATGTGTTAAAGAATGAAAGAAACAGAATAAGAAGAAAGTTAAGGACGGCAGATTAGAGCAGGGAAGCTTACAAAAACCTATAAAAAAAAAAAAAAACCCTCAAGGTCTGTACAAAAGGGAAGAACTAAAAAAGGGTGGGGAAAATTCCTGGAAAAAATTAGTCAACGATATCACATGTACAAAAAAGGATGATATTTTAAATAGCATATTTACATATTACAAAGAACTATATACAACGCAAAGTATTGAAACCAATGTAATAGAAAACTATTTACAAGACGTACAATGTGAGATAATATCAATGGAACACAGAGACTTGTGTGATGATGTCATCTCCGACGACGAAGTTAAGAAAAATATATCTACACTAATGAAGGAAGGGAAAATCACCAGGGAAAGATGGGCTCACCGTTGAATTCTATCAAAAATTCCACAGTGAAGTTACGCCGATCTTAAATGCACTTTATAATAATATTTTCTTAAGTAAAAAATAAAACGTCAAAACAATGAGACAAGGTGTAATCACAATAATATATAAAGGTAAAGGAGATCGGGAAGACATTAAAAACTGGAGACCGATCTCACTTTTAAAAACTGATTACAAGATATTATGCAGAATTCTAACATATCGAGTGAAAAGTGGATTAGGAAAAAATAATAAACACTAACGAAACCTGCGGGGGAAAAATATATAAAAACAATAATAGACTGCATAAATGAAACAGGAACGAAAGGTGCTATGGTACTTTTTCGACCAAGAAAAAGCTTTCGATAGACTGGAGCATAACTACATACAGAAAGTGTTAGAAAAATTTGGTTTCGGAAGTAATTTCCGAAAATGGACTGAAATCCTGTACACAGAAATAACTTCGAGTGTACAGGTAAATGGAAAATGTACGAAAGAATTTGACATACAAAGATCAGTGAGACAAGGCTATCCACTGTCAATGCTAGTATACGTAATAGCAATAGAAATTCTCAGTCATAAGATACGAAATAAACCCAGAAATAGAAGGAATCCAAATTCCAAACCTTAGACAGGAATTAAAGATGGTTCAACATGCAGACGATTGCACTAACTTTATAAAGGATGCAAAATCTTTTCAGTATTAAGAAAAAGAATTTGAAAATTTTGGAAAAAGCTCTGGATCGAAAATAAATCATGATAAGACCGAAATTTTAAAAATAGGTAACTGGCCCGGAAACCACCCAGGGCTTCCCCACATCTCGTGAGAGATAGAGTGAAAGCGCTAGGAATTTTCTTTGGGAAAAACGAAGTAGAAAACTATAAGAATATAATCATGAAAATCAGAGAAAATGTGAACATCTGGGCACTAACGCCACTCTGCATAATGGAGAGGGCCCAAGTGGCCAAAACATACCTATATTAGAACATTAATTATACATTGAAATCAACGGACATGGAAAATAAGAGATTAAACAAAATAGATGCAGAAATAATAAACTGTGTATGGAATAATAAAACTCATTACATGATAAAGGAAAGATTACATAGAGTAAAAAAGAGATGGGGCTTGAGCTTACCAAGCCCCATACTACTGAAATGTGCAAACATAATAAATAGAATGAAATTAATACAATCCGAACCAAAAACACCTTGGGAAACTCTCTCTCTCTCTCTCTCTCTCTCTCTCTCTCTCTCTCTCTCTCTCTCTCTCTCTCTCTCTCTCTATATATATATATATATATAGGAACAATGCACTTATAAAAAAAAATAGAAGTTCCAAAAAAATTTAGATACATAAAAGAATTATTGGTGAAATTTAGAGATAGAGAAGATTTATAGAAAATAGACACACACAAAATTTATGAATGGCTAAGAGAAGAGATAACAAGCAAATTCCGATGCAAAGTCGAGCAAGAAAACTGGGGAGTTAAGTGGGAAAGAATTTGGACAACTTGGGAAAAAATAAAATCAGTTAAAATACAAAGCATAATTTTTAAATATTTACATAATGCCCGGCTAACAGGAGAAGAAGCTATAAGAAGAAGCATGATCAGAATAACGCCCAAATGCCCGCTGTGTAAAACGGCAAATTTTACGAAACTACATATGATAGCCCAATGTGACAAAACAAAAAAAAATTAAAGAATAAAATTGATTATGGAAATCAGCAACAAAAAAAAAAAAAAATGAAAATTATCACAGAAATATCATTTTATTTATAGATGAAAATTTCGACAATAACCTAATTTTGAAAATAACTGATTACATTACAAAAACAATAATAGCCTGTGGGCAAATAATTACGTTTAAAAATGAAAGTGAGATATACAGCCCGTATTCGGGGCACGTACTAGCTGTGGGCGGGTCAGTCGTCTGCCATGCCCCAAGACAGATGTGTTTTAAAAATCAACAAACTCCTGAGAGGAGGTGCGAGAAGGGGATCTGGTTTACAGCCCATTTAGGGGCATATACCGCCTGGGCGCGGGCTAGATCCCTTGTTTTTGCCCCGAGACCCCAGGAAGACAAATTAGATATATACTTAAGCACCTTTTACAGAGGAAACCCACTCTTTTAACCTGCATTTACTAATGCTACTATATTCATTTCTTACAGATGTAACAGAGAACGTATGCGCTAGAGGAAGTACGGAACACTGAAATCGCAGGGCTAAGCCACACGCCACCACGCGAAGTGAAAAGGCCTGCGAAATAGCTCCAGAAAACTCTAGCCGTAAAATATGGACATACAGTACAAAAAAATCGGGGATTTAGGAAACAACTAACAAATTTCCTGTTTTTTCCCCCGAACTAATAGCAATAACCCATTGATTTTTTACACACTTTATTTTTCGGACCTTTCGAACTTTTTGTAAACGATTTGTTGCTAATTGTGATTAAATGAGACCAAAATAAGGAAAGTGTGCATGCCGGGACTGTATTCACCGATCCAAATGGAAAGGCGGTGACTGCGACGCCATCCTAGCAGAATATGATAAGACAACCTTGCAGGAAGAGAAGCACGATCAAAGAGAAACAAAGGTAGTGCGACTCTTTTTGCGAGAATGCAAAATTAGTATAGAAATGAGAAACGACAAACAAACAATACACACACAAAAACACGAGGCATTTATGATATTTTTGTATGGAACACCGTTTCTCATCAAAAACACAATGAATCAAAAAGAGAAATTCACTTCCAAATCTCTACGTCAAAATCCTTTTATAATTTTTTTTTTTTTAAACAATATACTATCCGTTGATAGTCCAAATGACAGACAACTGTATCTGGGAAAGTTTGATATAAAAGCTGTCCTAACACAAATATCTATAGCATACTAACAATATAGTAAACATACACATAGCAATCACAGGACATAGGAAATCTGTAGCAAAGATCACTTAAGAACAAAGGAGAAGGGACTCCATTTCGGACATTGAAGCCGAGATAGGACGAACAATCCTGTAGAAGACACTAGGGCTAACAAATATCCCACTAAAAATGTTCTAATTTAGATAACTTTTTGCTTCAAAATTCTGTTTGGATAATAAAAGCATTGCAACACACCTTAGGGGGAAGAACACCAACACATGAAACCACTTTGTTCTAGTTTTTTCGAAATGGGGGTGGGGTGGGGGCATCTGTCTGGTGCCCCCCCCCTCCAAAGTAAACTGTTTCAACTTGCAATTTCCAGAACGTGAAAAAAAAAATACCACCACCTTAGCAGGAGCAGCAAAGGTAAAAGGAAAAAGAAGAAAAACCACTACAAATGGATTGGCAATCACTATACATTCAGTCAATAATTGGTGTCTCTCGAACATCACTTGGTATTGTAATTGGTAAGGGAGGAGGAATGATCAAGAAGATTCAAGCTGAAACTGGGGCCAAAGTACAGTTCCAGCTAGATGATGGACAGTCCCCAGAGAGGGTCTGCACCATAACAGGACCAAAAGACAGAGAACAGCAAGCAACCAGCATTATCAATGAGCTCCATCAACGGGCAAGTTTCTCTGGCGGACGAGGCGGATTTTTGTCTGGTGGATCAGGGAGAGGAATGGGAAGAGAAAATGATGACGGAAATTACCAGAGCCAAACCACATCGGTACCAGTTGACAAATGTGGCTTAGTTATTGCAAAAGGTGGTGAATCAATCAAGCATATCATCCAGCAGAGAGGAGCCCACGTTGAGCTCTCCAGACAGCCAGGGCCAAACCCGAATGAGAAGATTTGCAACATCCGTGGCACCCCTTCTCAAATTCAACAAGCGATAGTATGAAAAGCACGGTAAGTCTGTGTTTCTCGTTGCTAACGTTGGAGTCGGCATTCCAAATTAAATTTTAATAACAGCTGCCAGCCGATACAAGAAAATTGTGATCCCAAAACTGCTGTACTTGCATGGTTGTGAATGAATGAAATGTGCTTAAAACAGAGACATCTATGAACTCAACAAGCTTCATCATGATATAGCAAGAAAATTCAGGGATTCCATGAACAAACTCGCTTGGATATGTACGAGTCTATGATAGGTCTCACAACCAAAACTGAAGGGAGTAAATTCCTTCTAGTCAGGAAGCTTGGTAGCTTCCCACAGTATTTTATCTTCATGCATATATTTATTATACGTCTATTGATGTCTTTTCATAACTTCTTTATTCTCAAATTTCCATTTGGATGCCGTTATATAATCCTCTTAAATTGTGTGCCTATTTTTGTACGTTGTTTACATGTGATTTCTCTATTGCTTTCTCTGATTTCTCATATATTTATCGCTTCTTATGAAATAAATGAACATTCATGTTTGAAGGAACTTAATTTTATAAAATTTACGTTAAATAATTACCCTTCATCTGTATTTATCAAGTTGACTGTAACATAATATAAATTTAGAACTGATGAATTAGTTTCATATTTAAAGGGCTTACGCAGCTTAAAGAAATATTGTGTAGAGCTGTGAACATATGTCCGTGAAGCATTTAGGTCAAGAAAGGCTTTATTCAAGTTTATATGAACTCTGTTGTACTTGAAACTCAGAGCATGAATCTACTATCATACTATCACTCTTTGCATTGTTCAACCTCACATAATACTCGATACATATAACGTACTTTATACTATCATACTATCACTCTTTGCATTGTTCAACCTCACATAATACTCGATACATATAACGTACTTTATACTATCATACTATCACTCTTTGCATTGTTCAACCTCACATAATACTTGATACGTAGAACACACGTAATAGAAATATTCCTCTTGTTATGCATATTTAATTTATATTGTAATTTATATTTTGTCATGACTGATGGTTTTGCCTACCTGATTTCTGTCATGCTTCCAAGAAGTTAACATGATTAGTAGTTCAAGGGTCAAAATGATCACTTTTTCATATATATATA